>JAZFAU010000567.1:0-35000 GCA_037178615.1 Dione vanillae
ACTGTCGTTTCACCAAAAGTTTAAAGAAAATGTGTTCATTAAATAAAATAACATATATAAGGTTATTTTATACCTGATGGCTCTCATTCTATGCAATCCCTATTCTGATGTGTCAGAAGGACTAAAGATTGTCTTTAAATCAAACCCACTCTTCTTTATATCGCCCAGATAGTCAAGCTTATGACGTTTCTATCCATTCTTATTATATTTATTATGATTCTTGAATTGCATTAGTTATGAAATAAATATTAATGTATGTATGTATCATCTAGTTTGGAGGTCTATTTTCGGCGTTGTTTCCTACGACACAATATATGTAAATAATTTAAAGGTAAAGAGCAGAGTAATTCATTCATTCTTAAATTTCCTTGCTAATTTGTTTTTTTTGTTACATTTATTCAGGCGAAATTACTTTCAACTATCGTAGTCGTGTTACAGTGGAACAACGTTTAAATTTAAGCTCGATAATTGCGTATTCAATTCGAATCGATTCAAATTGATGAATTGTAGTAATGTATTATATTCATTTCACTACCTTGGAATGAGAAAAATGGCTATAACTTTTTTTTTTTTTTTTTATTTTTTTTTTATAGTTTCACGCTCTATCCCTAGCGGGGTAGTCAGAGAGAACGGAGCGCCAAACGCTGCGGTCCCTGCATACCTCTTTCGCCTCGTCCACTGTCATTAACCTCTTCATGCATGCTCTCCGGGGAGTCCTCATGCTTTTTACGTGACCTTCCTCCAGTATCTTCGATACTGTGTTTCGAAAGTCAACCGAGGTCTCCCCTTACCTCTCTTACCACTCACTTTTCCATCATATATCTTTTTTACCATTCTTTCGTCACTCATTCTTTCGACGTGCCCAAACCATCTGAGCACGTTCTTCTTCATTCTTACTGTGACATCCTCGCTGGTACCTACCATCCTGTGTACCTCTTCGTTGCGGATTCGGTCAGCTAAGCTGACTCCGCATATCCTTCGAAGAGATCGCATCTCCACAGCATTCATCTTTCTTTCATTCTTCTTCTGTAATACCCACGTTTCACTGCCATATAACAGCGTCGGAACCAAAACTGCATTGTGTACGGCCAAACGTGCAGCGACGCTAACGTTCTGCCGTCCTCAACAACGCAGCTAAGGCACCGTTCATTCTGTTACCGGCAGCAACACGTCTTTCCACATCCATTTCGTATCTACCATCTCTACTTAACATACTTCCCAAGTATACTACTTCGTTCACTTGTTCCAATAATTTCCATTCACGAAAATCTTGCATTCTGTTCTTTCCTCGTCTCTTTCAAATACCAGAACCTTTGTCTTACTTGCATTCAGGCTTAGACCATTGGTTTCACACCCGTCTTTCAGAATGGTGACCAATGCCTGCAACTCGCTTTCTGATGATGCAATAAGCACTGCATCATCTGCGTACAACAAGCAATTTACCTTCAAGTCACCCACTTTTACACCCATGTCACTTTCTTTCAGTCCTTGGAGACAGCTATCCAAATACAAATTGAACAACCAAGCCGACATGGCACAACCCTGTTTGACACCCGATTGGATGTCAAACCGAGGCGACATGTCGGCTCCTAATCGCACACAGACTGAGTGATCTCTATAAAGAGATTTTACAGCCTGCAGCAAGGAACCGTTCACATTGTACCGGGGTAGTATCTCCCACAACTTCTTTCTCACAACCCTGTCAAACGCCTTCTCCAAGTCCACAAAAGCACAGAAAACCTTTTGGTTTACAGCCAAAAACTTCTCTGTGATCATACGGATGGAAAAGATCTGATCCATGCATCCTCTTCCAGGTCTAAAACCTCCTTGGGCCTCCCACAGTAGCCTTTCGGATCTGTCTTGCATTCTTCTCGCTAAAATTTTGCATATACTTTACCACCTAAGCTAATCAAACTGATTGCCCTATAGCTTGCACAGTCTATCTGTGAACCTTTGCCTTTATACAAAGGCACGATGACTGCACCTTGCCAATCATCTGGGACCTCCCCCGATTTCCAGCATAAATTGCACAGAAACCAGAACAAGTCCAATATGCGAGGTCCACCATATTTGATCATCTCGGCAGTAACTCCATCCGCTCCCGCTGACTTACCACATTTCAAGCTTCTTATTGCACTCTCAACTTCTTTTATACTGATTTCGCCATCTGCTACATCAAGACTCAGCTTGTCGCTGTCACTTGAGGCAGAAGCGTCATCACATTCATACATCTCCTTGTAGAATTCCGCCCATCGCTGCAAAACGTGTGATCTGTTTGTAAGTATCTCACCGTCCTTTGAAAGCACCCCTTTCATTTTAAAGGTAACTAACTTCTCGCCAGAAAAGCTTCGTATTATCCCGGAAGTTGCTCGTCAACCTTTCATCTCTTTTACTCTCGGTTCTTTCACGCTTCATCTTTATCAGTGCTTTCGTTTGGTGCTTTTGCAGCTTATACTCTTTCTTTTTAATCTCTCTCATACTTTTATTCTTACTCCAGGCTTTATAATCCTGCCATGCCTTCTTCTTTCTTTCTACAGCATCTTTCCCTTCATCATCCCACCATTCGTCACGCTTTTACTAAAGCCTCTTTTCCTTGTACCACATACCTCTGTCGCAGCTTCCACCATGCAGCTCCTAAGGTTCTGCCAGCATACTTCAACACTTCATTTCCTATTTCACAACTGTCAAGCTTTTCGGAAACCCTTTCTATATATTCCTCTCTGATCGTGGATCTTGAAGCTTCCAGCTTCTTATGCGATAATTCGATTCCAAGTATGAACACCTCGTGCGGTTACGCCATCCTACGAACAAACCCCTAAATCTAGCAATTACTAGATAGTGGTCCGTTCCTAAGTTGGCACCCCTAAACACACGTGTGTCCATCACTTGTTTTCGAATCCGCTGATCCACTAGGAATAAATCAATCATACTTTTCTCTCCCATGTGCTCCCACGTATACATGTGAATTTGTTTGTGGTCAAACATCGTGTTTGCCACAAACAAATTCCTTTCCTTGCAAAGTTCCAAAATGAGCTTTCCAGCCTCATTCACTCTTCTGTCACCATATTGACCTAACACACCTTCGTAACCACTTCTCGCGGTTCCGACCCATCCATTCATGTCTCCACATAATATTAATTATAACTTAATCACATAATTAACTCAAATTCTGGGGTAACAGAGTGTTTGGACACTAAGCCTAACCTGCTTCGCAGATAAAGTTTCAATCTGAAGAAAATTACATCTTGAATCAATAAACTATTATCATTAACTATATTTTTTTCACAGGCACTCTTTATATAAAGTGGGAGTAAAAAATGAAAAACATATGAAACAAATACAGAGTATGGTAGAAAATTTCAATCTTGATACCTGGTCGCAAGCCGTTCCTGGACGTGATGGCTTAATATTAGTGGCAAAGCACATAAAGGAAACTTTTGAAGATGCACTCAAATTACACGAAATGGATTATAATATTATTAGTTCGAATATAAGGCAGTAAGTATATAGAGTGTCTTAGCACTAGGCTTCTTTTGCCTAACAGCTATGTACTGAAAGTGGCGTGAATTTAAAAAATCTATAAAAAAAATATTTAAATATGAGGAAATAGGAAAAATATGAAGCTAGATAGATAATTAACCTTTTATTTAGTCTTTATTAACTTTTTCATTATTAAAACAAATATTTTCAGTGAATTAGAACTTGAAGATAAGCTGTTAGCTGAAGCGTCTATGAAGAGCAATGCTTCGGATTACAGTCGGTCCAATCCTCGTTTATCTTTTGACGCTATTCATCGCTATGCAGAGGTATTAATATAGTTGCAGTATTACTACTTTAAAATTTGTATATATATATATATATATATATATATATATATATATATATATATATATATATATATATATATATATATATATATATATATATATATATATATTATATATATATATATATATATATATATATATATATATATATATATATATATATATATATATATATATATATATATATATATATATATATATATATATATATATATATATATATATATATATATATATATATATATATATATATATATATATATATATATATATATATATATATATATATATATATATATATATATATATATATATATATATATATATATTCCAATATTTCAATGAAAAATGTGCGTTAAGTAAAATAACGATAACTTAGAAAATATCATTAAAAATCCATTACTTTATGACAATCTCTGTTACTTATATGGCTTATTACTTAACTTATTACTTCTTACGTAAGGCTTCGAAGCAATTAATACTTAGAATTCCATAGTCTAATATTTGTTTTATATAATAATTGTAATTTATTCTAATATATCACATGAAATATATTTATTAAACTAACTAAGAAATTATATTTTAAAACTTTCAGGTTGATCAGTACCTTGTGGATATAGCCAACAGATTCCCAAACGTAGCTTCAGTAGTTTCAGGCGGACGAAGTGTGCAGGGGCGTGACATTAAGTATCTGAAAATATCTTCAAGTAATTTCCAGGTAATTGGATATTGAATACAAAACTAAGCTTCAGCTTAAATTAAAGAAAATGGTGATACATCTTAATATGATTATCGCAAAAAAGTTTGAAAATAGTTAAAAAAATTCAGAATACATACATCCAACCTCTTATACGTTAAATGCGTACGACGTAAAAGATAATAAAAAATTAAAATATTTTATTTATTTATTTACAAATAAACTGACTTCATGAAAGATATCACGCGGCGTTGAGTTCCGCCACTCAACACGCAATGCCTTGAAAAAGGCGAAAAGCGGGTACGGAGAAAGCAGGGACTGAGCAACGGAGTGTCTTAACACTAGGTTCATATAGTTCCTGCAGTTCCCTTTGCCTACCCTGCCATATTCGGGATAAAGCGTAAAGCTAAAAAAAAGATAAAAACAAATTTGCAATATTATTGGTATATTTTTTTTTTTTTAGCTTCACGCTTTATCCCGCACATGGCAGGGTAGGCAGTAGGAACTACAGAAACTATTAGAACCTAGTGTTAAGACACTCCGTTACTTAGTCCCTGCTTACTCCGTCCCCACTTTACGCCGTTTTCGAGGCATTGCGTGTTGAGTGGCGGAACTCAACGCCGCGCTTTGCCTTAGTTGCCAGAGCGAAGAAAATGGAAATAGAAAAATCCATCTTCCCCGACTGGGGATCGAACCCAGAAACCGTCGCGTTAGCCGCGTTACAGGCAGACGTTGCGCCTCTGCGCCACGACAGTCCTCAATATATATAAATTCATACATATTATAACCTTATTTTCTGTCATTACAGGATAGTAACAAACCTGTCGTGTTCGTTCAATCTTTGCTCCATGCCCGTGAGTGGATAACACTTCCAGTGACTTTGTACGCTATACAGAAACTAGTGGTTGATGTTACCGAACAGGATCTTGCGCGAGACATCGACTGGATCATCTTGCCGATAGCTAACCCCGATGGCTACGAGTTTACTCACACTAATGTACGTAAATTTATTAATGTATTTTTTATGGGTTCACGCTTTAACTCGCACAGGGCAGGGTAGGCAGGGGGAACTGCAGGAACCATAGAAATCTAATATTAAAAGGCTGCTCTCTGCGATCCTGTAATTTATTTTCATAAATTAAAAGAAATATTTTTTAACTTAAAAATGATAATAACTATTTTTATAACATTGTTAAGCTTTTAAAATATTAATAAAATTTCAATTATTCTATATATATAAAATATTTTATATATATTTTTTAAGGTCAATATTTATAAAACCTTTAACATTACTAGATTTTTTCTAAACATTTCAGACCCGGATGTGGAGAAAAAATCGCGCCACTGGCTACGGCTTCTGTCTTGGCGTAGATCTTAACAGAAATCACGACTTCAATTGGGGCACAGGATCCAGCAATTCACCTTGCTCTGACACCTTCCACGGTAGTGGACCTTTTTCAGAACCAGAGACGCAAATAACTAGGAACATTTTCACTGAATACCAATCTCGTATCTCTTTATTCCTTGATATTCACAGCTTCGGAAGTATGATCCTCTTTGGATATGGAAACGGTACTTTCCCACCAAATGCCCTAATTTTGAATTTGGTGGGCGTACAAATGGCGCAACGAATCGATTCTATTAAATGGCCTGAAAAACCTAATTATAGAGTTGGCAACATTGTTGATGTGATAGGGTATTCCGGATCAGGCGGATCAAGTGATTACGCCCAAGTAATGATGAATTCTGGTCTTTCTTATACGTACGAATTGCCAGCATATAGAAATATGGGAAACAGTATGAACGGATTCTTAGTTGATCCAGCCTTTATTTATCAAGCTGCTTATGAAACATGGGAAGGTATTAAAGTAGCTGCACGATATGTGGCAAGACGTTAATTTTGTAGTTAGTTATTTTATTTATGAAAAAAAAAATTATATACCCTTTTTTTAACGAACCCTATACACGAAAACTTTTACTATCACTATATCTATATCAATTTATAATTCAATACCATAAACTAATTAATTATAACTTGTAAATAAAGTATAACACATTAAAAAAAAATTGTTTTTTTACGTACACTGTTCTAACTAAGAGGATAAATAGTCCCAGTCGTTTGGACCAAAAAAGTAAATATTTATAATATAAAAATCAAATTAATTCAAAGTTTGCATTTTTTTATAGCTTCACGCATTATCCCGCACATGGCAAGGTAGGCAAGGGGAACTGCAGGAACCATATGAACCTAGTGTTTAGACACTCCGTTGCTACGTCCCCGCTTTCTCCGTCCCCGCTTTCCGCCATTTTTTGAGGCATTGCGTGTTGAGTGGCGGAACTCAACGTCACGCTTTACCTAGTTTCCAGAGCAAAGAAAATGGAAATAGAAAAATCCATCTTCCCCGAGTGGGGATCGAACCCACAAACCGTCGCGTTTACAGGCAGACGTTTATGCCTTAATTTCTTTTTCATTAAAAGATAAAATTATGAATAACTTTAATGGCTAATTTTAAAAGCAATAAAGCTTTAGTTATAAAGAGAGCCAAGCCGTTTCGATTAAATTTTCTTAAAGTACCAATACATACAATAATGTACACAAAAGAAATCTCGTTGCATTATGTATTCTCATAAGACAGTTAACATTTCGTAAATAAATTAATAGTTTTAAAAACAATTTAAAAAAAAAAAACATCATTTAAAAAAAACAATTTTTTTTTTAGCTTCACGCTTTATCCCGCACATGGCAGGGTAGGCAGAGGGAACTGCAGGAACCATACGAACCTAGTGTTAAGACACTCCGTTACTTAGTCCCTGCTTACTTCGTCCCCACAAAAAACATTTAAAATAGTAATTTCATTAATTCAAATTAAATATTTTTTTAAAAAAACTAAATATTTTTTTATAAGAGTACTTGTGAAGCCAATGAAAGCTTTTTAAGCTTTAAAAGTATTTTTATGAACATTTCTTATTTAACTATACATATTTTAGTAACCTATCCCCTTATAGAGAAAATATCACATTTGTAATTTTATTTTTATTAAAATAGTATAAACTCATTAATGAATGATATGCCTTAGTTCTAAGTAATATTAAATATAAAAAATGTAAAGATTATTGTAGATGTTCATTATGATAAATGTTAATTCTATGTATTAATATAATCTATATTTGTAACAACAACATATAGTGTAAGTTAAAAAAGGGTACGGACCAAGTGTCTGTAGAGCTAACTATTTTTAAATAAAAAAAAATAAAAAAAAAAAACAAAAAATAATAATCATAAAAAATTTATGTTTTTAATATTTCCTTTTCCACACATGCGTAAGAGTATTTATAGATACACGCTGTATCCTGCATAAAGCAGGAGTAGGTCCGAGTGGACCTAGTGTTAAGACACTACTTTCTGATGATTTTAGAGCAAAGATAAAGATAGTTTACTTCTCTGAGTGAGAATTAAACCACCAAAGACTATCCTACCACGACGGCCTAAATAAATAATAGTAAAATTTTTAGCTATCGAATAATTTTTTATAATTGAAAACCTAAATTTTCACTGTGATTAATTAAATTCAAAATGGTAGATCATTTTTAATTATTAATTAACAAGTTACTTGAAAAGATCCTTTTTACCATTTTACGTTTTAGAGTTCCGTTTCGAACCTCCGGGTTCTGTATTACGATATAAAGATCACTATACAGTCTGTGAGTCGGTCTATCTGTCATGACTTTTGTCTTCAATAACGAATGTATGTAACAAGGTAAAATAACAATAAGTCTTAAAATTATAGAAAAAGTAAAGCTTTTAATTGGCAATTGATAGATTCTAAACATAAGTGGTTAAAGTTAATTTTTGGAGAAAAAACTTCTTAATTGCATCAAATAACATAAACCACTTATGAACAATGTTTCAGAACAGTTCTGCAACGGCCCTGATTAAGTCCTTACTATACATATATGTATAGTACATAGGCTCACTTATAGGTTGACTTGGAATTATAAAATTTAGCATATTACAAAAAAATATATGAAAATTGATGAACTTTTATCTAGTAAATTTGTTTTTATAAAATTTTAGTACGTATACTTTATCTTGACCACCACTTACTGTATAACTCATGATGCGTGACAATGATCACAAACGACAAATATTCTGTCTGTTATTTTAATCATTTCACCTTTTCATTACTTTGCCTAAAAAATCACGTATTCTAATTTACTAATTTACCTATAATTATCATAATTATAAAATACAAATATTTATATAATTTAAACTCCAAAAACAAAACATGACCTATGATTAAAACTATCACCATTAATTATTATTTTATCATCTCAACATCATCAATTTAGAGATAAAACTTAGATTAACAAGTTTTAATCGTTATCGGAATTAGATAACTAATGTTAATACCAAATTAATATAATAAATAAGGTTAATTCAAAAATTTTGAACATTAAGTGTCAAACTTTTGGTCATTTATGGATTAAACGACCAAAATGTTTAAGGTTTTGTTTTATTTGTTTGTGTCGGTGTACTTCGTATATGCGAAGCATGAAGAGTATGAGGGGTAAGTGTTATTTAAAAACAAATATATCAATGTAAAAATTATTTTCTAACCTCACTCTTTAAAATATAAATTAAGAAAATCGAAATATGTTTAAAGATATTAAAAATTATAATTAATTATTAAATAAAATAAAAAATAATTGTAAGCTTAGTTGTATGATAAAGCTTACGCAAAAGTCATTGTAGCGCTGTGCAACTGCTTTTGACTTTAACGTAGTTGTATGTTCGACTTTACTTGAGTAAAAGTTGAAAAATAAAAAAAAATAACTTGACAGATGTTTTAATATAATTTTTTTTTCTGTCTATTCGATGCAGGGAAATGGGAAAATTGAAAATATTTTTTAGATTAAATACTTTACTTAAGCAATATATTACTCGCGTATATTTTAAAGATTGTACTGCCATATATATATATATATATATATATATATATATATATATATATATATATATATATATATATATATATATATATATATATATATATATATATATATATATATATATATATATATATATATATATATATATATATATATATATATATATATATATATATATATATATATATAATATATATATATATATATATATATATATATATATATATATATATATATATATATATATATATATATATATATATATATATATATATATATATATATATATATATATATATATATATATATATATATATATATATATATATATATATATAATATATTTTTTTTTTTTTTTTAATGGCTTCAATGAAACTACTTTTTTTAATTCCAATTCCCGCATGAATTTAAAAAAGTAGTTTTCCCGCTTTCCGTATTTTTTCCGAGATATTGTATTTTGAGTGGCAGCGTTAGCCCGCGTCATGTTACCAGAGCTAAGAAAATATACACAAAAACCATTTTCGTCTCGTAGAATACGAAACCAAAAACTGTCGCGTTAACACATAGATGCTTTGCTTCGTTACTTGAGGAAATTTAATTTTCCTATAAATGTATTTTCGCTTCATTTATTTACAATTTCTTTAACATATGATAACATTTTTAAACCAACTAACTTTCTTGTGTAATTACAGATACGCCTTGTACGAAGTTAAAGTAAACAGCTTGGACCAAGTGCAAGAAGTGCAATCAATTGCACAATATCTCAATGCAGATGTTTGGTCATACGCACTACCAGGGCGTGAGGGATTAATAATGGTGGCTAAAGAATTTAAAGAAACATTTGAAAACGCACTTAGAATTATAAATGTAGAGTATAAAATAGATTCATCTAATATTAAAGAGTAAGTATAATATATTTATAATTTTTTTTTAGCTTCACGCTTTATCCCGCACATGGCAGGGTAGGCAGAGGGAACTGCAGGGACCGTGGGAACCTAGTGTTAAGACACTCCGTTGCTTAGTCCCTGCTTTCTCTGTCCCCGCTGTCCGCCGTTTTCGAGGCATTGCGTGTTGAGTGGCGGAAATCAACGTAAACTGTAATTAAAATACATGTTTTTATTGAAAAGTAAGAATAAACGAATTGCAAGATGTAAATTATGTAACGACAAAGAAATTGAAATAAAGGCAAAGACTAGTGTAAATTTTACAGTAATAATTAAATGCTGAGATGGTTTGAGCGAATCAAGAGGTGAAATATTAATAAGAAAAATGCAAGAGTCGGTGGCAAGAAACATTTCTTATTACCCTCTGTTAATATAAGATTCTTCTTACAATCATAATAAGAAGAACCTATTACCCTCTGGTACCACAAGACTTTTTTATTACCTTCTAGTGATAACAGTAAGCTTTGGAGATAACAATTAGGATGACAAGGAGGAAAATTATTGACATTTTGTCTATCACTTCTTGGTTTAATAAAATTAAGTAAAATTAATATAATTACAATAGTACTGATTGATATTTGTCATATTATCCAAGATTAGATAATAATTTTATCATAATAATTCATTATTAATTATCATAAATAAATTAATTTACGTAGTCATGGCAACGTCATGATATTACCAAATAAATTAAAAATTAACCGGATGAGGACCGACGAGGCGCAGAGGCGTAACGTGTGCCTGTAACGCGTCGGTTTCTGGATTCGATCCCCAATCAGAGAAGATGGATTTTTCTATTTACATTTTCTTCACTCTGACAAACTAGGCAAAGCGCGGCGTTGAGTTCCGCCACTCAACACGCAACGCCTCAAAAAAAGGCGGAAAAGTGGGACGGAGAAAGCAGGGACTAAGCAACGGAGTGTCTTAACACTAGGTTCGTATGGTTCCTGCAGTTCCCTCTGCCTACCCTGCCATGTACGGGATAAAGCATGAAGCTAAAAAAAAAATATTTACTTATTATGATATTGATAAGTACCAGAAATACCTCAAGAGATTCTTTGTAATATCTTTGCGTGACGGAAATTTGTAGAAATATCCCAACGGAGGCGCTAACAACGAAATAAGTTGTATAAAGCATATAGGAATTTCGACTCGTGATGAAGAACGCATGGCTCAACGGTTAAAACAGTTTGCAAAAGGCGCAGGTTCAAGTCCGGCTGCATTCTTAATTTCTACATGTTTTCTTTAAACATTTTTACTATCCTTGGCGTGAATTAACATTTAAAAAAAATACCTCAAGATGATAAAGTTAGCACTAACTTTGCTTACCGCCCAAGAGAATACAAATGTATAGCGACATATATAATAATGGAGAGAATTACATCTATTTAATAGAGGTTTAGCTACGTTATCATCAGACACCATCTTGGGTCAAATCATGGTTTAAAATATTATTTTATATAGTTTGAACAAAGTTGTATTTTGTGATAGTAGCCCAAGTCTTACGTATTTGTAATAAATTTCCTATATTATAAATACGTAAGACTTGGGCTATGTCCTTTTATATACAAATGAATTTCCCATAGGATTTGTACCGAAAAGTAGATCTAGACCAAATGAAACTAATATTCGTATTTTGAGACCTAATCAACGCTTCTTTAGGTTGTTTCTGTTTATTTAAATAGAGTTGTGCATCCAATCTCCAGTTGGAGGAGTATTAAATTATTTTCCTGTCTTCAACAAACTATTTTCATCTGACAAAATAATAAGACATGTGTACATATAATATTTTTATTCACAGAATTCTAGACATTGAAGAGAAACTTTTAGAAGAAGCATACAAAAAGAGCAATGCTTCAAATCAGATTAGATCCGGCTCTCGTCTCTCATTCGATCAAGTTCATAGATACGAGGCGGTAAGAAATCATACATGTTCTTAATTTCATTGAATAAAATTAAACAAATTTAATACAAACAATATTTAATAGTTGCTTGGATGAAATTTGATGATGATGACTTTTTATGATTTTTTCCAGGTCGATAGGCACCTTGTGGACATAACCAACAGGTTCCCAAATGTAGCTCGCGTTGTATCTGGTGGAAGAAGTGTGCAAGGTCGTGATATCAAATATTTAAGAATATCTACAACTAACTTCCAGGTAATATATATATATATATATATATATATATATATATATATATATATATATATATATATATATATATATATATATATATATATATATATATATATATATATATATATATATATATATATATATATATATATATATATATATATATATATATATACGTGTGCCTGTAACGCGACGGTTACTGGGTTCGATCCCCAGTCGGAGAAGATGGATTTTTCTATTTCCATTTTCTTCGCTCTGGCATCTAAGGCAAAGCGCGGCGTTGAGTTCCGCCACTCAACACGCAATGCCTCGAAAACGGCGGAAAGTGGGGACGGAGTAAAGCTGGGACTAAGTAACGGAGTGTCTTAACACTAGGTTCTTATGGTTCCTGCAGTTCCCTCTGCCTACCCTGCCATGTGCGGGATAAAGCGTGAAGCTAAAAAAAAAAAAAAAAAAAAAAAAAAAAAAAAAAAAAAATATATATATATATATATGTATATATATATATATATATATGTATATATATATATATGTATATATATATATATATATATATATATATATATATATATATATATATATATATATATATATATATATATATATATATATATATATATATGTATATATATATATATATATATATATATATATATATATATATATATATATATATATATATATATATATATATATATATATATATATATATATATATATATATATATATTTATATATATATATATATATATATATAATATATATATATATATATATATATATATATATATATATATATATATATATATATATATATATATATATATATATATATATATATATATATATATATATATATATATATATATATATATATATATATATATATATAATGTGTCATTTATAAAATGTGTCATTTCTCAAATTTAAAAATTAAACAAAATAATAATTAATTGGAACTAATTATTGAATTATATGTCAATTTACTTTTAATCTCTATATTTTTAGTTTTCTTCTTGTTTCTTTAAATATTTTAACTTTATTACCGAAATTTTCAAAAAAATATAAGTCCCATAACTTGATGGCACCCATATAGTGTAGGTGAGATAACTACATAAACTTAATAGAATGTAAGAAAATGTCTTTAGTATTAACATATATCATTTCATTAATTGTAATTTATTTTGCTTTATAATAATTCTATATAAATATTAATGTGTATATATTATCGTGTATAATACAGGATAGGAGTAAACCAGTCATTTTTATGCAATCTCTACTCCATGCCCGTGAATGGATCACACTTCCAGTGACATTGTACGCAATAGAAAAGTTGGTAATAGATGTTGCAGACCGTGACCTGGTCCAGGATATCGACTGGATTATCCTGCCTATTGCGAACCCTGATGGCTACGAGTTTACTCATACTAATGTAAGTTTTTATATTATTAATTAAGGAAATTAAGAATCTCTCTCTCTAATAATCTCTATCTAATTAAGAAACAAGTAAATAGAAGACCAGTATATTTTCAATTTCATTAACATTAGGTTAAGACAAAATTTGAAGTTAGTTAATGAAACTTCACGCTTAACCTAATCGAGCCAGAACAACAACAATTTTACTAAAGAATGTAGTATAGTTGAAACTTTCTATAATAATATTCTGAAAATTATTAAAAAAACCAATGTAATATAATCCATAAGCCTGTAATTACTTAATTTTCATTACAGTTTTAATAATTTTAATTATTTTCAGTCTCGCACATGGAGAAAGAATCGTGCCACAGGTAACGGCTTCTGCCTTGGAGTAGACCTCAATAGAAATTATGACTCTATGTGGGGAACAGCTTCTAGTAGCTCGTCCTGTTCTGACACCTACCACGGACCTAGAGTGTTCTCTGAACCAGAAACGCAAGTTACAAGAAATATTTTCAATGAGCACGGATCACGAATTAAACTGTTCCTTGATATCCACAGTTTTGGAAGTATGATTTTGTTTGGTTTTGGTGACAGAACTCTCCCGCCTAATGCTTTAATCCTGAACTTGGTGGGCGTACAGATGGCACAAAGGATTGATTCTGTTAAATGGCCTAATAATCCCAATTATAGGGTAGGAAATATTGTTGATGTCATCCGATACTTTGCGTCAGGTGGTGCAAGTGATTATGCTCAATTAATGATTGGACAAGGCTTATCTTATACTTTTGAACTGCCAGCATATAGAAATTCCGCTGGTTTGAATGGGTTCTTGGTTGATCCAGAATTTATACCTCAGGCAGCTTTCGAAACATGGGAGGGTATCAAAGTAGGCGCCAGATACGTAGTAAGAAATTTAAGTTAAAAATATTAAAGATTTTTTAAATATTTTTGTTTTATTGTTAATTTTATAACACTATGCAAATCATAAATATATGTATAGTTTTTTCTAAAACGACAACAATAAATATGTAAATATTGTTTAAGACAATATATAAGATTTAATTTAACATTTGATTTAATTATTATATAAAAGCTAACATCAGAATTACAACTTAACTTACTTGAGCTTTATACTATATAATTAGTCTCAAATTAATATCTTCTTCTTCTTATTCTCCTTTTTATCTATAAAGTTTCAATCGTACACAATACACTTTGACATATCATGATGAATGCAGAACGTACAAAGAAAACTCTACGGCTTTTATCTTTTAATCCTTTGCTTCCGTATTTATATAGCAATTATTTAATTTCTACCAAAATTAAAACTGTTTAATTATAATTACTGAATTATAATTATTAGGTTTATACTGTAAGAAGGGTGGATCTCATCTGCCTGCCCAAATATACAATCTCAAAGAGGAAAATTTGGTTCATTGAAATGTTTTTTTATAGCTTCACGTTTAATCCCACTCGCAGCAGGGTTGACAGAGATAGCCGCAGGAAACGTAGTAACCTGACTAGAGTATTAAGACATTCTCCATGCTTTGCGCCTGTCGAAGCAATTTGCCAAATTACCAGAGCGAAGAAAATAGAAATGAAATAATTTATTTTTCCATAGTGGCAATAGACCCACCCAAAGTTCATCGTTTACAGGCAGACAACATCTTCTTAAAATACCTTCTACGAGATTTAAACACTTAAACAATATTGCATAGTGTTGCCATTAAAATTCAATTTTTATTACATAACCAATCAATTGAATTACTTTTCAACACGGTTTATTATAGGAAACGGTCTATTATAACATACAAATTTAAACAAGATGATGTACCGAGTTATCACTATTTTTTAAACATATATTTTTCATTGCTGCGTCATGTTGTTAAATTCACATATAGATCAAATTCACATATAGTCCTTGCTTTTGTTTGGCATAAGTGTTAGTGAGATTTTTTATTTTTAGTTAGTTCTCTCAAATATTTTGAAGTTATTTAACATTTTCAAAAGGGTCGTTTTTAAAAAATTGTTAACTGTAGTAAGTCTTTGTGTTGCTATTAAAATGTGGTTAAATAGTTTTAAATTTAGGTAGGGTTATTTTTTTATTTCTGTTAAATAGTCGTTAAACGTGCTGCCACACCTTTCAATCAAAAATCATATATCCCCGTCCCTATCCGAAGGACATATGTTGATTTATATTGATTTTGACAAAGGTTCTTTGATTTTATATATATTTAGGAAAATTTCTGATATAGCTGCTGATGTCTCAACTAGAGCTATTAAGTCTAGTCAGTACATGATTGATGATATCATAAATCCTGGTTTTAAAAATGTTTGTCGTAACAAGATCAGCGTTCAATTCTCAAATGCTAATGCAGCGATTTTACCTTTTCTATACAATGTGTATATATAAATATAAGTTTATTGCGGTTTAACAAACTCTTGTTATTACCTACATTGGTGTAATCTATCAATCAATCTATGGCATATGCACGTAGAGATTACTCTATTACTCTAATCTATTGATTACTCTATTCTATTACTGATCACGAAAGTAACACATGTCTTGGATATTTCCAAGAGGCGCGAGTTCGAATGGTTCAAATTTCGTACATTTACAAAAATACCTATAATAGAGTTCAAAATCTAAACACCTAAGTATTAATCTGATAAATAAAGCAATTGATAATTTTAATTTCAATTACCATAGTTTGCTTACTTGTTCTAAAGTCAATAAAAGATATCACAGATTATTCATTAATATAGTAAATATGAGATAATTTCGTTTTTTATTTGCACGTTATTTGCGTATTTCCTTAGATAAGATTGAATTATAGGAATAATATTATGTACTATGACGTAGATAAAACGTGTCTGATTGCACGCAATAATTATTAATACAAATACCTATGGGATCAATTGTTATAGGTATTTTTAAATTAACATTATCGGCCAATTTTAGACTCGTTTGAGTCCTCTCAGCATTGAGTTCCCCTGTTTTAAATGCCATGTCTGGAATAACTCACCAGGATGTTTTTAAGCTTTCCATGTATCTTTGTTTTTTTTTTTTTAATTTAAATATTATAATTGATACTATATGTTCTTGTACTATGTACTATGTATTAATAATTGATACTATATGTTCTTATCATAAATATTGATTATATTAATATTAATACATAATATATAGAATTAATATTTATCATAACAGAGAAAACAATGCTTTCTTTTCTATATACTTCTTGAGTATATATACCATATTTTAACTAAAAATTGATGTTTTCGACCATTTGTAGATAAACATAAACTAACTTAATAGAAAATAAAATTAACATACTTTCATAAATAATATGTCTATTTATATATACTTAAATACTATCCAATTCAAAACAATATTAAATACATACAAATCATTTTTCTTTTCTTTATTGAAATTGATGAATATAATACAATATTCCAATAAATACAATAACATGCAATGATTTCATCAGAAATCACATAATTTTGGCCACTGTTGCTGAATTCTCGAACGGATGTTGTATTATTAGGCGCATAAATCTATCTAACTCGACTTGTCAGGGATAGCGTTTTGACATCGCTTGCATGCTCCGCTGGAACAGAGTTAGCAATATATTATCATGTAAATGGTTATATCAGATGTTTGAGTATTGTGAGCGATTATTTTTAAGAAGATTTCATCATACACCACGTAAGGTTTTATTTTTTAGCTTAAGTAATAGCATCTATTTTTTTAGCTTCACGCTGAATCCCTTACTTAACAGGGTAAGCAAAGGGAACCAAAGAAAGTTAGTGTTAAATCACTCCGTTGTCCGCTTTCAGCTTTCCAGGCATTGCCTGTTGAATGACGAGACCGAATTTCGCGCAATATTTTGTTAATAGAGCGAAGAAAATGAAAATTATTCTTTTTCTCCCAGTGGGAATCGAACCCAAAACAAATCATCGCATTTACAAGCGGATGCTGTGCTTTTGCACCAAACGATCCTCGGATTTATTCGGGAAAAAGGTTGTTGTGACATACCAACAGAATAACAGACGACGACGAATTAATACGGGTTCTGTATTTTTTTCATTCGGCTTTAAAACCCTGAAAAGAAGATAAACATTATTAAAATATTACATTTACTTTCAAATTTTAAATTTACGAAGAAAAATGATGATTTGTTAAAATAAAAGCTAAGGAAATAGTAAAGCTGGTTCATATATGAATTTCTTGAAAAAACTGTTACAGCTGTAGCAGCTGATATGGAAATGTAAGTCCATACATTTTGTATTAAGATTCTTAGATATTATCATTTTAACTACTATTAACGATTACTGCAATTACTACAAATTTTAAAAATATTGGGTTATTTTTTTAAATAAAGTTGAAACGTCTATATATTATAAGGAACATATAATATATTTATTATATATTTGTCTTTACACTATATATATACTTTACACAATATATCTGCCAGATCGCCACTTAGAATTACTCAATAGCTAAAAGTCCCATATTAATTCATTAATAATTATCGATTAGTAATCTTAATCTTCATTAATTTTGATAACTTATGATAATCCTAAATCAATATAAAATAAAGATTGTTTGAAAACGCTCTACATTTAGCGTAAAATTTTTGGTCCCTTAAGAGTATTTCGACAAAATGCTTAAACTTTTGTTTTGTTTGTTTGTGTCAGTATATTTTGTTTATGCGAAACATGAAGAGTATGAGGGGTGAGTGTCGTTCATTTAGTAAATCTGCTGCTAAATCTTCAATAGAAAACAGAAATAAATGAAGACCATTGTGGCGCATAGTTTGTAGGTTCGATTCCTACTTTAAAAAGTTGGAATATTCCATTTCCCTTTTCTTCTCTTTGGTAATCAGGCTAGCTCGACATTAAATTCCCCTACTAAACACGCAATTGAAAAACGGAAAGTGGTTAAAGGAGTATCCTAATAGTAGGTACCCATGGTTCATGCGGCTCCCTCTATCTACGTTGCTGCTAGCAGGTTAAGGGTGCAGCTAAAAAAAATGACACGGTTACCATTAAGATTAATTCCAATCCCGATTGCGATGCTAATAGTATCAGACTGTTGACACAATTTTGTTGTAAAGAAAGTCTAGCCTTCTCGCTGAGAGTGTTAAGACGTTAAGATACTCCGTTCCTTTGATAGTTTATATTCATTATATCTTCAAAAAAGAAAATAATTACATTATTGTTTCAGATATTCTTTATATGAAGTAAAAGTAAATAGTATAGACCAAATCCAGGACGTGAATGCAATTGCACAGCATGTCAATGCTGATATTTGGTCATATGCACTTCCAGGGCGCGAAGGATTATTTATGGTGGCAAAGGAAATGAAACCATTTTTCGAAAACAATCTTAGAGCGATTAATGTGGAATATAAAATCGAATCATCTAATATCAAGGAGTAAGTCGTTTTAAAGATAATAGAAAAACCTCACTGATACTAGGCTCTTCCAGATTAAACTGCAAGTGAAAAATATTCACATTATAAAGTTAGAGAAATTATTCAATTGTACACGTTGTTGCAGTTGAAAAATTATCTTATATTAGTTAGTTATCATATGATATGTTGATATACAAAACGATTGAGTAAATCTGTAATCTACATTACATCATGTGGATCATCCATTATTGGCAGTCAACAAACTTTAGTTATACTTAAGCCTGGCACTCAGAATTCAATTCTAATATTTTCTTAACTGACCTTATAGATAAATGTGATAGTTATAGCTAATACCCAATATTTATTGATGCATAATGTTATATGGTGATAAAAAATGGCTTAATATAATACTAATGTTCTTAATTTACCTAAATAGGTCATAGATAAAAAATTAGCTTAATAAACTAAGCAAGAAATATTTATCTTAAAATAAATTATTTCCAGAATTCTAGACCTAGAAGATAAGCTTTTGGACGAAGCATCTAAAAAGAGTAATGCTACAAATCAGAGCAGATTCATCGGTTCTCTTATAATACCTAGATATGATGCGGTAAAATATTTTTTTTTATTTAAGCTTCTATCTATATATATATATTCCCAATATGGTAGGCAGGTAAAAGGAACTTAGTGCAAAAAAGTGTAAAGAGAATGAGCTCATTCTCACTTATTCCTACGAGAATGTAAGTCAATTCTGATTTACAGAATGAACCTTTTGAATTGTGGAACCCTATACTGCACCTTCACGTTCTAGTAACGACAATTTTTATGATTTTTAAAATGAAGTAAAGTAAAGTAAAGAAATGGTACTTTTTTTCAAGTAAAAAATAAAACTTTATGTACATATAATTATTTAACAACAATACAACTTTTTCAAGGTTAACCGACACATTGAAGACATTGCAAATAGATTTCCGAATGTAGCTCGCGTTGTAACCGGCGGAAGAAGTGTTGAAGGTCGTGAAATTAAGTACTTGAGAATATCCACGACTAATTTCCAGGTAAAAATATTATTAACTTTTAATAGTATATGAGAAGAAAACTGCTTAGCATTCTATGGATTCACCGTGCGGGTGCCGGGCCCATCGCGTTGTAGGAAGAGGAGCTCCGATCAGCGCTTGGGACTTGCGACCCAAGTGTAGGTTTAAAGGGGCCCCTTTAAAATGCATTAACGCTCACCTTCACTGTCCGAGCTCCTCCCACTACCTAACCAAATTCTAAACGATTCTACCAAGGCCGCCTTTGAAGTGCGTTCTAGAAATGAATTTATAATTGTTCTAGATAGGCCGAGATCTTCGAGAATAGAGAAAAATATCCGGTCTGGATGACGAAACACAAATATCCTCAGGGATTCTATACTGTTTCTCATACGTGTCCATCATAAGTGTCCAATCGGGAGCTGGATCTAATATAGAGAAAGGTTTTTGTGTGGGTTTTTTATAAAAACCTTCTTTCACAAACTCTATTGAGCGTTTGCTGGTTGTTATATTTCTCTGTGCTCTTGCTACAGATAGATATTATTTACATGGAATCGAAATCAAAATGTTAAGTTTTGTTTTTTCACAAAGAAAAATATAATATATAGATGTATTATCAGCAACATCTGATGAATGATTATGATATATATATATATATATATATATATATATATATATATATATATATATATATATATATATATATATATATATATATATATATATATATATATATATATATATATATATATATATATATATATATATATATATATATATATATATATATATATATATATATATATATATATATATATATATATATATATATATATATATATATATATATATATATATATATTTATATATATATATATATATATATATATATATATATATATATATATATATATATATAAAGTTGAAAATAGATAAAATAGCATTAAGTTATGATTAATATCAGCATAAATCAAAACTTTTAGTTTTTCTGGTTATGATGATTCGGTAAATTATACCGATCTTTACTAACCCACTTCTATAGCCAAGTCCTTTAAAAAGTTATATTACCAAAGCAAAAACGGAGAGTATGGTGATTTTTCAATAAATTTCACCTGTTTCTAAAATGATTGCCTACGTTTTTAGGATAGAACCAAGCCACTTATTTTTATGCAATCCCTTCTTCACGCCCGTGAATGGATCACGCTTCCAGTGACGCTGTACGCAATAGAAAAGTTGGTAGTAGACGTGACAGAACGTGATCTGGTAGATAATATCGACTGGATCATTTTACCCATTGCTAATCCCGATGGCTATGAATATTCTCATACTTATGTAAGTATTATTTTTATATAAATTTATATACATATAGGTGATGATACTAAAACAAACATTTACCAGGTGATAACCATTATGATTTTCTCATATAAATACTTTCTTTTGTAAAGATTAAACGCTCTTAAGTTATGATTTGCTTTACGAGGAATAATATGTACTTAAATCATTTAAAACAATTATTTTTAGAATCGTATATGGAGAAAGAATCGTGCTACTGGCTACGGCCTCTGCCCCGGAGTAGATCTCAATAGAAACTTTGACGCTATGTGGGGAACGGCCTCCAGTAGCATTTCCTGTACTGACACATTCCATGGTCCCAGTCCGTTCTCTGAACCAGAAACACAAGTCACAAGAAATATTTTTAATGAGCACGGATCACGTATCAAGCTATTCCTTGATATCCACAGTTTTGGAAGTATGATTCTCTTTGGATACGGTAACAGAACTCTTCCACCTAACGCTTTGATTCTTAACATGGTTGGTGTACAGATGGCCCAAAGTATTGATTCCGTCAAACTGCCCCATAATCCTAATTATAGGGTAGGAAATATTGTTGATGTAATCCGCTACTACGCATCAGGTAGTGCTAGTGATTACGCCCAACTTGAAATGGGACAAGGCTTAGCGTACACTTTTGAACTACCAGGACCAAGAATTTCGATTGGAGTACTCGGATTTTTGGTTGATCCACGATTTATACCCCAGGCATCCTTCGAAACATGGGAAGGTATCAAAATAGGTGCTAGGTACTTAACCCGAAATTAATAAGATGAGAACTTTTATAAAACTTTGTTTCGTTATATTTTACTAGCTTCAATATTTTGCTTTTACTTGAAATATAAAGACTTACTTGAAATATAAAGAAATAGCTGCTGCAAAGAACTGTTAATTAACCTAAATGTCTTTAATAGAAATTATATTTTTTTACACACAATATTACCTGAAAGTGCTTAGGGTATTTAACGAATTAGCTATATTTTTTTAAGATTTTTATAATTGTAATGAACTGATGTTTTACATCTTGTTTCGGACGAACAAGTCTTTTAAGATAGGTTTTGTCTCTTAAAGTGACTCCACCGCAATTTTTGTTGTTACGAATCTGCTTTTGCTAATAAAGTGTTTTGTATTTATTTTATTATTAAACTGATTTACACCAACACCCATAATAATTTAGACTCCAAATTGCAATTCTTTTGATGATGGAGGATACTTGTTACTTGAACATTGTTCGCTTTTCAAAGATATGAAAAAGTCACCTCATCTTTTTGTTTACACAATAATTTAATGAATTTTATTGACGTGACAACGTCTTAAATTAGGTTGCGGCTCGGAGTCACTTATGAAAAAGTAACGTAACGATGTGTCAACTGTCACCGAACTATGATCGGTCCGCCGCGCGTATCACTTGACACTTGTACAATGTTTTAGTAAACAAAATATATTTTCTATAGTAAAAATTTGTGCAATTTATATTATAATTATTATTCATATCAATAAATATTCTACCGAGAAAAAGACGTTGTCACGTAAAATTTTCGCCCGTAAAAACGACTTTACAGGCAACCATTTTTTTTTTAATATTATTTTATTAATAAAATTCTTTAAAACAACGTTTTTGAGGATAAAAACAAGTGTCATTTTTGTCTTAATTCTCATGCATGTTCGTGAATGAATCACACTTTCAGTGACATTATTTGCAATAGAAAAAATGGTAATCGATACGACAGATCGTGACTCGGGAAATATTGACTGGATCATCTTCTTATTACCAATTCAGATGGCTACGAATATTATCATACTAGTAAACGATAAATAAAGATAAGTTTTCACCTTCAAAAAGTCAACAAATAATTTATTTAAATATCGATGACGATGATAATTTCTTACTCAGATAATGTAATTTTGTAGCTTGTTTAAAAATTATACAAAATAAACCTTAAACCTAAACTTCTTAAATCTTTAAATTTCATGCAAGATAGCTTTCAATATAACATTAAAAAATAACAAAATTGTATCTTTTATATTAGATAAAAATAATTGTTGCAGTTAAAATATTTAAAAAAAGCATACAAAAAATTAGAAAGATTTAACCAATATAATTTGCAATTGCGTTTTAAATATTTACTATTTATGTAATTATGTAAGTAAGTAATGTAAATGCATTTATATATGTATATATGTATGTGTGTATGTTCTTTATGTGTATGTGTATCTTTGCATATATCTTTTATATTTAAAAATATGTTTACGCATTATTCGCCAACTATAATTGGGTACCTTAGATTCCTCTTATAAAAAAGATTGCCTGTAAGAGATCACTTGAAGTGATAAGGCCGCCTTTGTACTTATAGTGTGTGACATGTTATTTTGTAATAGACTATTTACTTAATAAGTGCAATAAAGTATTTTGATTTTATTTGATTTGATTTAAACCCGCCTCTTGCACATCTTGCAAGCTGACCACTAAGCCATGCGTTCTTCAATACGCCGCGTCGAAATTCTTATACGCTTCATACAACTTGTTTCCCTTTCATTGCATATCTGTAGAAAGATTTTTACAAATTTCCGCTACCCAACGATTACTACAAAGAACAATCGAGAGAGAGTGTTATTTTTACTAAATATTTTTATGATTCTTAGTGTGAATATATACTAAAAATCATAAAAACTGTTGCAATTTTAGCCAGCTTTTCTTAGTAAAACTGCAGTACTTATCTGGCTTTATTTCCAGTTGACAAATCACAAATGCTTGCAAAAGTATATTTGAATTATTTATTCAAATAGGATTTTGATGGACGGAGTATAAACCATGAGAAAAATAACAATTTTCATGCTTCGCTAGAAACAAATATATTTTAAACTATAGGAAAATGTAAATTAATGAACGACACGTCTGTTTTGATTCTCCAAAAAAACTTTACCTTACCTTATCAAACCCGAAAAAAATAAAACTTAAATACATGTCTGAAATCATTCCATTTCATTAAATTTTGTAAGTGTAGATTTTTACTTTGCTACCTTATACTAGTAAGCTAGAAAGAGAGACAGTGCTAAGACACTCTGTTTCCTCACTTTAAATGCTCAATTTTAGAGACATGTGTGCAAATGGGAGAACAGAGTGTAAATCTTAAATAGTATAATTGCCACCGCATTGGAAATTGCACCTGGTATCTTCGTGCTTCAAAAAAACGGCAGTATTAAAAATTAAGATTTCTAATGATAAATCTCATTATTTCAGTTTTAAAAATCATACTTAACCTTAACTTTTAACCTTAAGAACCAAACAGTAACTCAATATTCTTAACTTATTGTCAATAACAAACCTACTTTTGCAAACCTCGATCATAAATAATCTAAATCTTAAAATTCTCGCACACTTTAAAATCGTAGCACTACAAAAGCAAATAAATTCAAAATACTATTTATCCCATACACCATAGCTGCAGTAGCGATTCTTCTATATCAGAATGCTACATATGATACTTGGATCTTTGTAACGTACCGGTTTTTGTCGATGATATTGTTCAACTTTAATAGCCACTGAGCACCGGGGAAGATATAGAGTAAATGGCGTTATGCATTTATCTGCAATTGGTACATATTTGTTGGTTACTCGATTTACAATCGATAACGTTTAGATAAGCAAAGATTTGAAGGTACTTGCTCTATAGTTCTTGCTTGAATGACAGTCAATACACACATCCAATTTTGCTGTAGTGTAAATAGATTTTAAATCTAATAAAATAATATATGTAAAGCTGTGAGGAAGTAATCTATTATAGAAAAAATTTGTCAGTATATTTTCTTCTTTACATATAATTAATATCGCAACGTTTGCCTGTAACGCGCGGTTACTGGGTTCGATCTCCATCGGGGAGATGGATTTTGTCTATTCCATTTTTCTTCGCTCTGGTAAAGTGCCAAAGTGCGGCGTTGAGTTTCCGCCTCAACACGCAGTGCCTCGCAAACGGCGGAAAGGGGGCTGGGGACGAGAAAGCAGGAACTAAGCAACGGAGTGCTTAACACTATGTTCCTCACGGTCCTGCAGTTCCCTCTGCCTACCCTGCCTTGTGCGGGATACAGCGTGAAGCTAAAAAAAAACATTAGATCGCCTTTCTTTTCATCCACACTTTTAATGACTTGACACTCTTTCTCTTCTCTCAATCTACTTAGTACTACGTATTTCATTGACTGAACTCAGACCTGCTTGAATCTACGACCTTTGCATTTACAATCATTTAGCAGCCGTTTCTATGTAATTCATATTTCCATAATTCTTAACGTTAAAGGTCATTCCTAATCACCATTTATCCACTAAAACAAAATGTATGATTTTTTCTTAGATCTAACATTTGTTCCATATTATTGTCGATAACTATTCAACAAGATTCATACACGCCTTAAGGATAGCCGATATTTATGGCTCAGTCTGAATATTTTTCATAGTACTAGCGCCGTGTATTGTTGCTTCGGGAATCTGCCATAATCAATAGTAAATAGCATAACCTACCCGAGGTCCAGCAACCATTTCTGACGGCGATCCGTATAAAGACAGACTTTGGGATTACCGTTGTTTTTCAGCGCAGTAAGTCTAATGGATGGAATTCGACAATTCTTCGATGTAAAGAATGGGTTTACAAAGTGTGAATTACTTGACAAATCCTATCTTTTGTTCGTTTTTTTTTTTTTGGAGTTTTCGGGTGTGAGCTCATAATCGTCTTTTTATAGCATATAGTTGTTATGTATTGGATTTTTTTTTTGTATTGGAGGCTACTAGGAATTGACATGCATTGTTTTGCCATAGCCAATAATTTACAAAGTACCGTCTTAAAGCTGCTTAGATGGACTGGATGTTTTGTAACTTCAGGGTAATTTGAGTAGAGGACCATTGTGACGCAGGGCCCAGGCGTCTGCCTGTACCGACGGTTTGTGAATTCGATTTCCACTCGGATAAAATATTTCCTGTTTCATTTATTGCTGCAAGCAAAAGTTTTGCTTTAAGTTCTGCAACTCCGCGACTGGAAATAGAGAAGTTGCAGGCATGTGATAATGTGTACATAATTTAATAAGTCGGTTTCACATATTTTTGATAATATACAATTTCAACACGTAATTCAAAAGTCGTTACTACTGAAAATCGTGCAGAGTCAGCTTATAAAAAGTGAAACCCAAAATATGTCTCCCGATGCGCAGTGCATGTCACGCGTCTTACAGTCACTGAACCATCTCGTGCGATTAGTGGTGTTTTGTTTATACCACACTGCTTACGTATGGCTTAAACCAATGTAAGTAATTTGAGAAAGAATGTGAATGTTGAGTAATGCTGTAAATTTTATGTTTTAGTTTTTTTAGCTGAAAGATAAACAATTGTAATTGTCCGTAACCGTAAGTGGTAACACTTACCACAGAATACAGAATCCAATATCATGGCGACGCCGCTGATGTCCCGACCCTATTAAAAATTTTGTCCAGTAGTGCCGTATTTCAATAGGCATTCCACTATTCCTGACCACCACTCTAAATGAGCAAGCATTGCTCAATTCTCAGCATTGAAAAAAGAGGAAGAAAAAAGAAGAGATTCGATGCGATATAGACAGAGCTTCTAAATGCAGCTCCATACTCAGAGGATGTTTTATTTTCTTTCCCCATTCTTGCATACGAGACTATAATATCTTTATTGAAATAATTAAAGGAACACCGCGAATGATCCCACTACTTAATTCAACTATAATTAAAATCTTAAACAATTAATTGTAAATGTTGATTTTCATATAGCTACAATAGTTCCTGTGTCCGATAGCGACTAGCATTCGTCTATCGTCATCATGTAAACATTCGACTAGACTATAGTTTTCCAAGGACTTTTAATACTTTTGACCTGTTACTAAAACCCTCCTCTTATCTCACCTTCCGTTGCAAGTAGCTTGTTGTTTACGTATATAGTTCCAACATTTATTTATAATAAAACTTTACTGAAAATAGAAATCTAATCTTAATAATTGTTTTACAGTCCCATCCCTATTAATAAAGGTGACTGGAATGTTACAAAGAACACTTAAATGGTATTTTCAGTACAAACGCTTGGCATTCACAAAGACTTAGTTGTAACGCTTGTGGAAGTTGCAAATGTCAAGTCATATTACTTTTTACAACTGAATTGCAAAGTTGCTTTTGTTCAATGACTTTCAATTATATTTATAATATATTATAATGACATATATTTTTGTACCTATAATAGTACATAGATCTTTACAGCGTGTGTATTTGAAGACGTGGTGGCGGGCAGAGGCATAAGCGTCACGTGACCCTTTGTGAGTGATCCCCTCTGAAAGAAGGAGTTTTCATTTCCATTTTTCGCCTCTGGTAGCGAACAAAGCACGGCGTTCTAATGTAAAGCGTGAATCTAAATCTACGTTTTTTTATTCTATGTTAGATTTAGCATGTATAGATTTAATGTAAGATTGAATAGATATATAATATATATATAGATATATATATATATATATATATATATATATATATATATATATATATATAGATATAGCTATATATATATCTATATATATATAGATATATAATTATATATATATATATATATTATATATCTAATTTATACGTTTGTCAAGGCATCAGTTTCCCCTCGTCCCTCTTCCTGGTCATTATATTTTTATTAGATACCGAAAATGATCTCTTTCTTTAATGCTCTCAAAACTTATTGTAGTTTGTTGTACTCTATTAATATTTGGAATTCTGCCCAATCTACTACTCAACATTGGTCCAGGATTATTACGCTAAAATTATAAACGCAGGAACTGTGGGACCTATTTGTACGTGACAGAGTAGCTGGTTTTTGTTGTTTACGACGTTTTTGAGGCATGCGTGTTGAGTGGCGGAACTCGACGCCGGCGCTTGCCTATTGAAAATGAAAAATAAAATAGAAAAGTCCTTCACATCCACTTTACTTAGGTTAGGCAAGTTCAATTGTAACTTGCATTCATTACTAAGAATCATTATCTCCGAAATCTCTTCTTACAATTTAAAATATTTAACTAGAATAATAATAAAAGCGGATACAGCTTATATCCAAATATTTATATTTAGCACAGTATCACCCAATATCTAAAACAATTAACATTCAATTTATCTTACTCAAGTTTATCCGTACCCTTTAATTTGTTCAAACGTTGCGTTGATTCTAAATTAATAATTACGGGCATTAAGACATAATATCAGGCATAAAAATAATTATAAATTAATGCTTATTGTTTTAAGCATATGGATATAAGTATTAAGCGGGTTCAATGTTCTTAATAAGTTAAAGCGGAAGATGCAGACTTAATACTAGATTGTCCATGGTCCTAGTATAAGCGGGATAAAGCGTGAAAAACTACTAAAGAGGCGATTATTAGCACGGGTATATTTTTTATGATTGGCAAAAAATTACCATAAAACACTAATGAAGTACAAAATCGGAAAATTCATAGATCAAAATAACACAGGGTTAAACCAAAAAAAAAAAACGTCAAATAAATGTATAACATAATTTATTTTCTTAAAACTTACTCTCAAACGCCTACAATTTAAATGTGTCAACTTTATAAGAGTCCCTTTTATTTACCATTTTTCAACTACAGTAAAATCATTTATTAACGGAACAATTGATTCTGATCTAATAAACATCATTACAACACAAGACCGCAGAACAGATGAACCTCTGATTGATTGACGATTTAAACGAACAGCCAATTTCGAGCGCACTCATTCTATCATACGATTTTGAGAGAATTTAAAAATTCATATATAACACGCTTATGTAGTTTAAGACTATACCAGATTGGAGTTTTAGTTTTGGATTAAACAGTTTCTTTTTGTATTGTATTAAAAACAAAAAAATACAGATATTCTTTTGAAGGTTAAATAATAAATAATAAATTGTATTAAAATTAATTTATAATATGTCAAAATATTTAAAATTACTTTATGGTTTTAAATAAATATAAAGCGTTTTACTTTACAATATGTACACAAATCGTCCCCGGGTGGGCTCGAATCACCAATCTTTCGGTTAACCGTCGAACGCACCAACCGATTGCGCCAGGGAGGCTTCGTTTTACAACTATGAAACTTGATAATTTGTTTTTATACCTCTATTCATATGTATTTCAAGAATACTTAAAATAAATACAATATACGTGGATATTGAATAGACAAAATCATATTTCATGTATTCCTCCAAAATTAGCAAGGACATATTTTAGTTATTAAAAATACTGATAGTTATTACTAACAGTTTTGAACTTGACATTTAGTTTTCTTGAATTCTCTCTAAAATTACTCTTGACAACATTTCAAGCTATAAGATTAGAATTTTCCCTTCAATTGGTTTTTTATGTTATTACAATTTTTTGTGACAACAAAAAGCGGGGACGGAGTAAGCAGGGACTAAGTAACGGAGTGTCTTAACACTTGCCTTTTTCGAGGCATTGCGTGTTGAGTGGCGGAACTCAACGCCGCGCTTTGCCTAGTTTGCCAGGGCGAAGAAAAATGGAAATAGAAAAATCCCTCTAAAAAAACTGGGGATCGAACCCAGAAACCGTCGCGTTACAGGCAGTCGTTGCGCCTATGCGCCACGACGGTATAAATATAACACAATTTCTCTATATAGAGCTTAAACAAAAATCACTAAACAAATATTTATCTCAAATAAAAATTATAGTACCCCTCTTACACTTTAATGTAATAAAACGTTAGACCCTAATATATAAAAGTATTATTCAAATTATAATACCATAATAACAATTGATTTTGATAATTACTTCAATTATATCATATTGTATAGTAAGACAATTATTAGTGAACGTGTATAAAGAGGGAATTATTTTCAAATTTATGGCTTTATAAAGCAAATTTAATATTCACAAAAGTCGTTATAATATGATGCGTTGTATTTTAAAATATATATTTATTAATGTATAACATGCACACACTTCCAACCGGGAAGTTCCGTTTTTCCTGAAAAATATCCTTTCCTATAAAAATTCTTAATCGAGCTTTAATGCCCATGACATAGTTCCAAATTTAAGAACTTTATATACAATAATTGATTTAACATTTTAGTAATTACGCTTTCTCTTTTCTTTACGGCCCTGAAACTAAAATAAAGAGATGTTAACAACAAAATAATTATAATTATAAAAACTCAATCAAAATATATGGCTTATTTGACTAGAGCGCTTAAGCAATACCAAAAATATCTCTATACGATATTCACTTAAAAAGTATTATGTTCTAAAAAAATATTTCATCTTCTGCATATTTTACTAAGCGTTATAACACTTGAGTCTACAATTCCACATTTATTTACTACGTCATATCCGTCTCTATCACGGCTCTCCAAAAACTACTATATCGCTGGAACTGACAACCACTAATGAGTGTGTAATTAATTACCATTTAAAGTGCAACGATATTGGACAGATAGTTTCATTAATCAAAGACAGATGCACGCGACGCATTACACATTTGACTGTCGTATTGTAGAGTAGGTTTTGTGTGAAATGTTAATTAATGTTTACTTTAGATAAAGAAAATAAATATGAAAAATTTAAATTAATTGCTTGATGTTTATCATTTATTATATTTAGCTTAACGTTTTATCCCGCATATTGACAAGGAGAGGGTACCTAATGTTAAGACACTCTCGTCCCTACTTTTCAAGAAATTATTTGTACTAAGTGGTTGAATTCAAAAGACGATAACGATACGATAACGAGGCAGTTATTTAGAAATGGAGCGGTAAAATGGATCTGCCAAATCCAATAGATCAAATATTATAAAATAAATTAATAGAAAAAAGATCCTCAGTCAATCTCCTTTCCAGAAAACGTTCCGTTTCAAAGAATATGAGTGTTGGTTATGAAACTAAAATTTAAATCACGCTTGTTAGTATAAAATTAACATAAATTTTTGGTGTCCCATATATATTTACATAGTTAACTTCTGTATTTTCTCTATAGAATTTTACGATACCGCGAGAGCTTGTCAGTCAGAGTGGCTCTTATATTTTATTAATGACTTTTTGTTTCTCTTTACTCAGGCCAAGTTACTTTAATTAGTTTTTCTGAATTCTATTTAGTAGAGCTAGGATTGCATTTCTTTATATTCAAGTAATTCTTATTTGCTAATTTATCTGCATTGTCAAATAGTTAACAGCTAATAGTTAAATATAACAGGTAATTCTGATGATTATAGTTACATCGAACAGGGTTGTATCTAAACTATTGTGATGTATAGCCTTCGTTAATAAACGAATTATCAGACTACAATTATAATTATTCCAATATAATATTAAAAAATCAATTCAAACCAATTATTCCCAAGATGAAATCATTTATTTTTCGCTTCATAATAATTTAGTCCGTCATTCAGTCTGTTCGTCAGTCGTTGCTGTCAGAAATCAAGGTAAAAATACAGATTCTAGTGTAAGACATTCCGTACTTCGCTTTCCTCTATAATTTAAAGCATTGTGTATTGAGTGTTACACTCCATAACCAGGTTTGAAAACGCCTGAAAATAAAAATATGAATATTAGAAGATTCCTTCATTAACTTTAGTATTTTAATACAAAATAATATTATACCAACCTTTCGGTTAACAGCCGAACGCGCTAGCCGATTGCGCCACGGAGGCTTCGTTTACAATAGTGAAACTTGAAAATTTGTTTTTATACTTCTATCCAAATGTATGGTTACTTTAAATAAATAGCAAAAACTGGGATGTTCAATATAAAAAATCATATTTTATGTAATATTAATTAACAATATTGCTAATTATTTCACACAGTTTAGAACTTAAATTATAGTTTTCCTAAAATTGCTCTTTAATCAAATTGGACTTTTATGTTGCTATAAATTTTACATTATTCCTCTATATAGAGCATAAATAAAAAAAAAAATAAATAAAATTATAAACGAATATTTACGTGAAGTGAAAATTAAATTACAACCTACAATATGCTACAAAACGTTAACCCCCAATATTAAATGCGATAATAACAGTTGATTTTGATAATTACTCTAATTATATCATATTGAATGGGAAATTAATTGTTAGCGTACATGTATAAAGAGGGAATTATTTTCAAATTTGTGGCTCTATACAGCAAATTTAATGTTCACAAAAGTCGTTATTATATGATCAGTTGTATTTTAAAATATATATTTATTAATGTATAACACGCGGTTGGAAGTTCTGTTTTTCCTGATAAAATATTTTATCCTATAATAATTTTAAATCGAGTTTTAATACCTACGATATCCATAGTTCTAATTTTTGCAGGAACCATGGGAACCTAGTGTCAAGACACTCCGTTTAGTCCCTGATTTCTTCATCGTGCCAGTTGCGTTGCCAGAGAGAACAAAATGGAAATAGAAAAATCCATCTTCCCGAGTGGAATTCGAACCCAGAAACCGTCACGTTACAGGCAGACGAGACTAAATATATGAGTTATTTAGCTAGAGCGCTTATACAATACCAAAGAAATCTCTATACAATATTCAATTAAAAAAATTAAAACTAACTTAAAAAATAATTTTATCTTCTACATATTTTACTAAGCGTTATAACACTAGACTCTACAATTCCACAATTATTTACTACGTCATATCCGTCTCTATCACAGCTCTCCAAAAACTACTATATCGCTGGAACTGACAACCACTAATGAGTGTGTAATTAATTACCATTTAAAGTGCAACGATATTGGACAGATAGTTACATTAATCAAAGACAGATGCACGCGACGCATTACATATTTGACTGTCGTATTGTAGAGCAGGTTTTGTATGGAATGTCAGTTTAATAATAGTTAAATATTAAAAATTTAAATTATATTGAAAATTATGAGCACAAATACAAGGTATTTAATGTTTATCATTTATTTTACTATGCTACCAATCCAATGTTCTAGAGGCAAAATCCAAGAGGCGATCCAGAGCGAGATAACTTTTTTTCAGGTTAAACGATAAAGATGCATCTCATGGATCCAATATTATGAAGTATAATAAAATAAGAAGGATCTTCAGTCATTTATACAATTACTTCCCCCTATCTAGAGATCGTATAACAATATACATATAATATACATTATAAGTGTCCCATATATATATATAGACAAGCGCTCGCGTTGTCTTAAATTCTATAGCCGAATTAGGTACAGAGGTTAAATATATATATATATATATATATATATATATATATATATATATATATATATATATATATATATATATATATATATATATATATATATATATATATATATATATATATATATATATATATATATATATATATATATATATATATATATATATATATATATATATATATATATATATATATATATATATATATATATATATATATATATATATATATATATATATATATATATATATATATATATATATATATATATATATATATATATATATATATATATATATATATATATATATATATATATATATATATATATTATATATTATATATATATATATATATATATATATATATATATATATATATATATATATTTAACCTCTGTACCTAATTCGTCTATAGAATTTTACGACAACGCGAGCGCTTGTCAGTCAAATTGGGTCTTATTAATGATTTTGTGTTTCTCTTTACCCAGGCCAAGTTACTTACTTCAATTAGTTTTTCTCAATTCTATTTAGTAAAGCTGTAATTGCATTTCTTCATGTTTAACTAGTTCTTACTTGCGACTTGTCCGTGTTGTCAAATATTAATAGCTAAGAATTAGCTATGGCACCTTCCATATTCTAATTGCACTGGATAATTCTGATGTATATAGTTACATCAAAACTATGAACGTGATATGTAGTCTATAAGCCTTTCTTAATAAATAAATTATCATTTTAAGGAAATAAATTTTTTGCTTCATAACAACTTAGTCCATAATTTGGTTTGTTTCTCAGTCCTTGCTAGCTGACCTCAGAGTATAATAATAGGCTCCCTTGTGAACATTCCGTTCTCCGATTTTGACTAGAATTTAAAGCGTTGCACGTTGAGCATCAATTTTCATCACTACATTTGAAAATACCTGGAAATAAAAATATAAATATCATATAATTCCTGTATTAACTTTAGTATTTTAATACAAAATAATACTTCGGCCCTAGATGGGCTCGAACAACCCTCCTTCCAGAAAGTA
>JAZFAU010000567.1:40000-77500 GCA_037178615.1 Dione vanillae
AACGGATCTTTTTAGCCGTATTTGAAACACTTGTTTTGAGTAGCGTAACTTAACGCTGCGCTATGTCTGCTTGTCATAGAAAAAAATTGTATTCATACTTTTAAACCGTCGCATTTATAGTCAGATACTACGCCTTAAAAACTATTACTAAAATTTACCTAAATTATTATTAACAATATCATCATATCCATACAATGTATAACTAATAGCATCGGTGAATAAACCCTGTCACATGTAACGCGTCTATCAATAAAGCTGAGACTGATTGCCGCATTAATAAACAATACATAGCTTATGTATGTAAAGGCTGACACGAAATAGATTAAAATTAAACAAATATATATTATATATATATATATATATATATATATATATATATATATATATATATATATATATATATATATATATATATATATATATAGAAATAAAACCTATGTTATATAATATTAATCACAATTAACGATATCAAAGAAAGATAAGAAAAGGTTACATAGTATTACTCTCACCGCGTTCTGCTCAAATTTCTCTTACTAGAATTGTAAATGAAAATAAATTACTGCCTCAAATGAGAAACGAACCCACAACCACTATGCCAATGCGTATTCAGGGTTTTTAAAATAGGTACTTATTATAAATTATTATACTTAAAATTAATTACCTATAAATACCTTAGTGCCCAGGATTAGGTCGTTAGCTCTATACTTGTCGTATTTAATTTTTATAATATTGAGATAATAAGTAATTTAAATTACTTTATTTAGCTTTAGTGAGATAAAGAACGTAGTTAAGTTACACCACTTATTCACACATACATTTCTTCCTAAAAACGAAATAACTGAAAGTTTACAGTCTGTTTCCGTCAAGAGGAGCTTTCGCATGGTCAACAGTCCTTAATAATCGACGTGCATATATCGACAGGAAGCAAATCTATTCATGAATTGATTTAAAATGCAAACAAATATATTGATTTCTGAAACAAGTTATAAATTTATGGCTGAATATAATACTCCGTTGCTTAGTTCCTGCTTTCTCCGTCCCCACTTTCCACCTTTTTCGAGGCATTGCGTGTTGAGTGGCGGAACTCAACGCCGCGCTTTGCCTAGTTGCCAGAGCGAAGAAAATGGTGATAGAAAAATCCATCTTCCCCGAACGGGAATGGAACCCATAAACCGTCGCGTTTACAGGCAGACGTTTACGCCTCTGCGCCAGGACGGCCCTAAATTAGTTCTTTGTAAAAAACACACTTCACATAAATAAACGGAAAAACTACATAATAAAAGCTCATATATTAGAGCTTTACACAATATACATTTTTGTTTTTCAAGATAAAACGATTCATATTTAGATTGTCGTGTAAGCTTAGTCCAATAGCTGGAAATTCAATGATGTAAGCCACTTATTAGTTTGTAACTTTCATTGCTTAAAGCTGAGTGTTTGTCATCTGATCTATATTTAAATAAATAAAATAGCTAAATTAATATTAATATTTTTTTCCTACAACACGTAATATCTTATATAATTGAAGATCAGAGCATCAAGTTCCTGTTAAAATATTAATATTTCTTATTAAAGATTTTAGAATTATAAGAGGACCGTCGTGGCGCAGAGGCGCAACGTCTGCCTGTAACGCGACGGTTTCTGGGTTCGATCCCCAGTCGGAGAAGATGGATTTTTCTATTTCCATTTTTCTTTGCTCTGGCAAACTAGGCAAAGCGCGGCGTTGAGTTCCGCCACTCAACACGCAATGCCTCGAAAACGGCGGAAAGCGGGGACGAAGTAAGCAGGGACTAAGTAACGGAGTGTCTTAACACTAGGTTCGTATGGTTCCTGCAGTTCCCTCTGCCTACCCTGCCATGTGCGGGATAAAAAGCGTGAAGCTAAAAAAAAAAAGAATTATAATTAATACTGACTTATAAACACTTAAATATGTCATTTCACTTCTCCACTCTAAGGCATTGAGTACCACCATTCATCATTGTTCAACATTGATTAGACGGATTTATATATAATATTTACACACAAATAACTAATGTATAGTTTTTATATGAAAAGTATATTTACTTACTTGAGTTGCACCAAATGGGGCATAGGGGCATCGGTTGTAAGTTATGCGTGTTTTATTTCGCTCCACGTTATCTTGTTGTTTCTTGTCTTAAATATCACTGTCCTTTTTCTTCAGCCTTAAAAATTCCAATATAGGGCTCGCCTAGGCTTGCGATTTGCCTAGATTTCCAGTTTCTATAGTAAAGTATAGCCGATCAGTTCAAAGTATAGACGATCCAGCTCCATTTGCGAAGTTTTATCTTTAGGCCGATAGAAGTTACTTACAATGTCTCAACAGGTCTTTCGTTAGAGATTTTCTGGAGCAATGAGTTTAGGGCCCCGTCGGGCCTCACTCTTTAGGTCTAATGTACTTTGTATGGAAAGTCTCTCTCTCTCGAAAATTTTATAAAGAATTAAAAAGAATACGTCTTAAGAGTTTTCTCTGGCTAGCCTGTTATGCGCCACTACGCCACGATGGCCTCAACTTTTTAACGCACTTACGTTTTATTATTGTATATTGATATTATTTAGCTGTAATGTTAGGTCAGTCAATCGCCATTTTTCGCGTTTCAAGACTCAAATTTACCCTGAGTAGGAATCGAATAGACATCCGCCTCGTATAAAGTTTACCGCTGTCGCTGCCATGGATGTCATGCATAGTCTTAATTTTTTATCAAAATAATGTGTTGTGTATTAAAAAAATTACTCTATAATTTAGAACATTAATATCTCTAAAATATTATGTTATTATATCATTATACTAATATTTCAAGCTCTGCTCAATTAGAAGCTTTTTAAGCTTTTATTTCAACTTCAATTAACTAAGTATATATTTTTAATGGTATTTAAAGAAATTATCGCAGGTTAATTAAGTTTTAAATGAGTCTGTACTAGTATTAATCTCGTGGCTTTGGCTGTTTTACCTAATTTAAGTCTTGTTTTTGGACAATATTGAATAAAAAGAGCGGTGTTGAGTTCATCTCTCAATATACAATTCCTCGAAACAAACGGAAAGCAGGGACTAAGCAACAGGGATTCAGGCAAAAGCACTATTGAAAGTTAGAGTTAGTTAGAACATACTTAAAGGACCTCTTAAAAATTTAGAGCTGAGTTGTTAACGTAGTCGAAGCCGTAGGAAAATTTTGTGATTTAAACCTACTTTATCCTTTTTGAAGTCTTCGTATAGGAATTATGTAAATAAATTTATGTACAACAGTGCAGCTAATGTGCACGTTGCATGTTAGGTCTAATATAATTTGTCAAATTGATCATCAATTTAAGTGCATATTGTATAGCATACCAGCATTAGACCGTAGCTTCGTTTAGAGTTCATAATAAATCTTTATATAGATTTATATATATATATATATATATATATATATATATATATATATATATATATATATATATATATATATATATATATATATATATATATATATATATATATATATATATATATATATATATATATATATATATATATATATATATATATATATATATATATATATATATATATATATATATATATATATATATATATATATACATGGTTGATGTTTTTGTTATATTACATCAGTCATGTGGACACCACCAACCTTTTTTACATAGATGCCATTAGTAATAAAACATGGTAATCTCTGTGTCTGGTTTTTGACTATCGTTACTCCTTCATATAATGGTATTATTGATTACGAACGAAGACGGAATCCTTAAACTTTATATGAAAATCGACTGAATTGGGATTTGAAGGGGATATCATAATTTTTAAATATATAGTAAAAATTATGTAAAACTTTAGTAAAATAAACTTTAACTTAGTTTTGAAGTGATCTTTAATCTTTTTCATATAAGATTTGTTTCATTTTCGAGTACTAATGTTTTGTTAGTAAACTGGAGTGCGCACAGATAATTACAATTAAGTAGTTACAATTACTTTTTTATAATAAAAAATATAAAAAACCACATTAAAGTTTGAATAAATTTTTCAGGTAAACACACGATGGACGCCGGGAATTAAGCTATTAACGCCAACAGGGTGAAAACAATTTTGTTCAGCGTCTACGTTAGATTTTAACACACCGTTACATTAAGATTTTTATAATCAGTAAATAGGAAATAAATATTAAAACGATTTATCCCACTTATAGCGGAATAGGCAGAGAGAACCACAGGAACATTAGGAACCTAGTGTTAAAACACTCCGTTCCCTGCTTTCCGCCGTTTTTGAGGTGTCGAAAGGCGGAACTGCATGACACGTTGTTGCCTAGTTGCCAGAAAATGGAAATGGAAAACTCCATCTTCCCCAATTGGGACTCGAACCCACAAACCGTAAGGTTTACTATCAGACAAGACACGTTAACCACGACATGTTATTTTTATAATATACTTTATTTCGTATATTTCATTTATAGCTATTATACAATAAATAAAACTTCATATCTTTTGAAGAACGTCCCTTGTGTTCAAATAATGCTATGTTGAATTTTATTATGACCTTTAAAAAATCTAATGACCATCGTAGTTCATTATATGGACGAGTTCATCGGGGTGCAGCGGCAAAGGTCTATCTACTAGCACGGTTGTGCGTTCGATTCCCTTACATATAATGAACTATTTTCATTACCTTCGTCCTGTAAACAAAATAAAACGTGGCGTTGAGTTCTGCCAGTCAACGTGTAAAGCCTACAAAGTCACAAGTAGAGCCTACACTGTCTTAACACTAGACTCACCTTACCTGCCCTAATATAGGCGAAATGTACCTAGAAGCTAATAAAATAAAAAATAATAATATTGTACCTAATTTTCTATTGGGGTCAGGTTAAGTTTACTAATAAAAAAACTTAAAACTTAAAATTACTGATATATTCTTCTTTTTTCTTTAGCTTCACGCTTTATCCCACACGGGACAGGGAAGCCAGCGGAAACTGCAGGAACCATGGGAACCTAGTGTTAAGACACTCCGTTGCGTAGTCTCTGCTTTCTCCGTACCCGCTTTCCGCCTTTTTGGTGGCATTACGTGTTGAATGGCGGAACTCAACACCGCGCTTTGCCAAGTTGCCAGAGCGAAGAAAATGGATATAGAAAAATCAGGTATTTTCTATATAAATATAAACTAAAACCTATATATTAATATGCTTACATTCGTTTTACCTAACGGTGTAATATGAGGCCTACTTAGTTCCACTCGCGCAATATTTCTTCTCGGACCAAACGACATATTCATATTTAAATTTATTGCAAAACTTGCATAGTAAAGGAGCGAGGCAACGAACCGTTTGTTCTAGTTTGTCTACACTGAACAGCTTATGTTGTTTTGTTATAGTATTTGTTTTTGTTGGAAGGCTTATATTTTAATATTATTTATTTAATATTAATTAACTAAATTGGATTTCTTTTCAAATTTCTTTTGGGAGGCTTAAATATAATTTATTAGGACAATGTGAAATATATATACAAATATTTTTATATATACTGTTTAATATTGTATAATTTAAATATCTAAATAACTAGATTTCCATTTAAGAACTAAATAGAATAAGTAAAAAATGTTGCTTTCGATATTGTTCCTTTTATTTTCAGATATATTGAATATTTTAGCCTTTATTTAGCCCAAAATTGGTGAAACAAGTAGTAGTTTACTAGTTATGGTTACTGCAAATATATCAACCACAATAATATATATTGAAATTTTTAGAGTCAACTATTGACATGAATCAAAGTCTCACGATACAACTAGGTATATGACAGTACGTCACATATATACATTACTTATACATACATATATGTATGTACCGACATAATATAATAAGGTCATCTAACATCCATAGAATAATAAAAGTTTACGTGAAAATCATATAAAATTATTTTCCCTTCGCCGCAAATAAATCAAAAGGCAAGGGGAAATAATGCCAGTAGTAAATTACATTAATGATTCAAAAAGCTGTACTTTGGGTACCGACACGCAAACTGCGAACTTTGCCTTATTTGGGAAAGTTCATTTATATGTGAAATAAATAAAAAAGAAGATACTAGTGACCGTTGTGACGCAGAGGCGCAGCATGTGCCTGTAAACGCGACGATTTGTGGGTTCAATTCCCACTCAGTGAGAATGGATTCTTTCATTTGCTTCGCTCTGGCAACTAAGCAAGAACGGCGTTGAGATCCGCCAGTTAACACACAATTCCTCGAAAGAAGGTTAACATGATTCCTGCGGTTCCCTTTGCCTACCCTGCTATATGCAGGATAAAGCGTGAAGCTAAAAAACCATTTTTTCCAGCACTTGACAATCGGTAAATGGTCCACCAAAAAGAACATTGGTGGACCATTTACCCATTATTTATTACCTTTTGAATTTCAGAACACACTTAGTCTTATCAGAAATATGATAAGATAAAAAAAATCAATCGTATACAAAATTACCTCAAAATGAGAAATACGGGATCAGAGTGTCTTAGCACTCTCTCTGTCTGTCCTGGTTTATGCGAGATTAAGCGTGAAAGTTTTTAGAGAGGTGAAGTGAAGTTAAAATATTGTAATGTAAATTCAAGTTTGTTATATGAAAGATGTACGACGGTTGTAAGTTTGATTCTAATGTACTCACCTTTACTTTAGAAAAGCTTTACTTGGGTCATAAAGAGTAATAAATTAATATTTAGTGCTAATATTTGATATTTTATAAGTTAAAAAATATTTAAATTTTATAAAAGATAATTTTCAACAGATATTAAAGGTATTCGTAGAACTGTATATTAAATTAAATATATATGAAATCTAATTTTCTATATAATATATATAGATAAAATTATTAATATATTTATACTGCTGTATATAGCCGTTATATTGATATATTGTATACAAGGATCGTCATGGCACAGAGGCGCAGTGCCTGTCTAAACTAAATTAAACCCGTTTATGGGTTCAAATCCCACTCGGGGAAGACGGATTTTTCATATAAATTTTCTTTGCTCTGGCGACTAGGTAAGCGTAGCGTTGAGTTTCGCTTTAACACAATGCCTTCAAAATCGGAAAGCGGGTCTTAATGTCTTAACACTAGGTTCCTTTTGTCTACAAATACTTATGAATAAATAGATACTCTGCCTACGTGTGATGTAAAATACAGTGGAAACAGAATATTCCCCTTACAACTGACATTTTTGGTTTTAATAACGATTGATGAATATTTTACAAATAATTATGCAAATAGATTATAATATTAGTAGAAATCCGTCGTGGCGCAGAGGCGTTGCGTCTGCCTGTAAACACGACAGCTTGTAGGTTCAATCCCCACGCGGGGAAGATGGATTTTTCTATTTATATTTTCTTCGCTGGCACATTCAGCATAGATAACGAAACATTTGAAATATTTTCGCTATAATGCCACATTTCTACGTATATACATGAACCCTTACTGGTAAAAAAATATCTTTTTTGACCAATTCTATAGAGCAACTAAACACTCTGCATATTATTGTAATTTATACGTCAGCTAGTGGCGTGGCAATTTAGGATCTAGATAGATAGATCTCATTAAAAAAAGTTGAAATTATATATATATATATATATATATATATATATATATATATATATATATATATATATATATATATATATATATATATATATATATATATATATATATATATATATATATATATATATATATATATATATATATATATATATATATATATATATATATATATATATATATATATATATAATTTCAAAATATATATATATATATATATATATATATATATATATATATATATATATATATATATATATATATATATATATATTTTTTGAAATTATATGTATTTGTTGAAATTATATATATATATATATATATATATATATATATATATATATATATATATATATATATATATATATATATATATATATATATATATATATATATATATATATATATATATATAATTTCAACAAATACATATAATTTCAAAATATATATATATATATATATATATATATATATATATATATATATATATATATATATATATATATATATATATATATATATATATATATATATATATATATATATATATATATATAATTTCAACTTTTTTTAATGAGATCTATCTATCTAGATCCTAAATTGCCACGCCACTACTAGATGAGCGCCACCTAGCGAATCAAAATATATATATATATATATATATATATATATATATATATATATATATATATATATATATATATATATATATATATATATATATATATATATATATATATATATATATATATATATATATATATATATATATATATATATATATATATATATATATATATATATATATATATATATATATATATATATATATATATATATATATATATATATATTATATATTTTGATTCGCTAGGTGGCGCTCATCTAGTAAATACAAACCAAAGTTGAGTCCGTAATTTAAAATTCATAAAAATATTTAATTGTCGTTAAATGTTGTTGTTTGTGTATAATAGTGATAACAAACTTAGATTCTATGAGTGATATTGTGGGACAACATACTAGTGCAGTTTTAGTGGAGTTAAAACGAAAATAAAGATCTATGATTACAAACACCTTATATAAGTCTATTTCAATTGAACCAGTGAGTATAGTGCTTGACTAATAATTAAAACATAATTTAAAAACAGTTACAACAAAGTGTTTCTTAATTTTATGTAAAAACAATGAAATAAATATTAAATGCAGCCTCATGTCAAATAATAGACCATACGAAATTCGTTTTTTATTCAAAATTTTTGCTTACTAACGCCATCTAAGAGTGAATAAACATATTATTAGCAACTAATATATCGAATAACAGTTGTGTTACTGCTATTGAACAATAGATGTCTCTGTTAGAAAAAACGATTACAAATATTAAATAAAACACATACTTTTTATTGTTTCTATATATAACTATAACATTTTCGAAAATGATGTCGTACTTAAGCAAGAAAGTAACCAGAAAAACGGATCATTTTATTACACAACACGGAACGCCTGTGACAAAATCAGGTTCTATTTCTCCTGAGACAGAAAGAAACAATATAACAATTCGAAAATGCATAACCAACATTCCAACAGATAACTCTTTTGAAGGCCTATCGGAGGTGGACTCAGATGAAAATGAAAATAATTTCTCTATCATGAGCTCGACCCCATCCCGTCAGCTAAATGGAAGTATTACTACTTCTAGCTCAAAAGTAACTGAAGATATGAACTATATGAGGAATAAATTGTTTGCACTTCAGGAAAAGTTATTGAGCGCGGAAAACGAGATTAAAAATCGATTGCTCGAAAATAATAAGCAGGTGAAGTTAATTTGTGACTATGAATTGAAAATTCAGCAACTTACACATATAAGAAAGCATAAGTTAGATTATTCTGATACTGAAAATGAAGTTATGAGCAAAACGAAATCCGTTGGAGAAATAGTTGAAGTAACACCACCTCTTAGCGAATCTAAGAACCGAGGCGATCAAATATTTTTAAATAATACATATTGCCCTTCAAGTGACACTGACTGTTCCAACAATAGTACGACGGAAGCCGTGAAAAATAAAGATCCAGTAACTGACACTGCACGAAATAATCATCCAAACACCATTCAAGCATCACATTATAATAAAGAACAAGGCAGAAAACCAAAAATATGTATTTTAACTAATAGTGCTTGCGGTACAATACAAACTGTTGATGCAACATTCAACCAATTTGATTATATTCGTTATGTATCACCAAATTGTAACATAAAACTTCTTCTTCAAAACTTAGACTACAAATTACGTAATTATAGTATGATAGACTATTGTATTATAATGTTGGGAGAAACAGATTTTGAGGCATCTTGTACTGATTATGCAGAATTGATTCTATATTTAAGGGAAGCTATACAATATGTTTCGAATACAAACATAATTATATGTACACCTACGTATGTGTGTGGCGCCCCTATGTACAATTGCAAAATAGAATTATTTAATAATCTTTTATATTTAGAACTTAAAAATAACACTTATGCATATTTCTATGATTCCAATGCCTCGGTTGCTGTTGATATGTTCTCGTTAAAAACTGGAAAGTTGACTAATTCAGGATTAAAACATGTCTACAACGATATAGTATGTAAAATTTTGGCTGATTACAAGTATTATGGGTATTTACTACCGAGGCCTAAAACTTTAGATATAGAGGATACGAATCCTCTGCTTTTTCTCGCGTTATCATTATAGCAAACGTACTTTTAAATATTCAGAGAAAGGTAATAAACAAAAGATTAAAAATATTTGTACTAAAATTACACGTTCAAAGAAAATATTGTTATATTACCAAAATGTAAGAGGTCTCCGAACAAAAACTACTATGTTTTATAATAATATTAGAACAATAAGTAGCGATATTGTCATCCTTACAGAAACTTTCCTCAATAGCACTGTCAATGACGCTGAACTTTTTCCACCTGAATACTGTGTCCTACGGAAAGACCGGCCCGGCGACGTCGGGTGGGGCGGGGTTCTATTGGCAGCTAAAAATTGTTATAATATAAAAAGAATTACAAATGTAGAAAACTTAACTGATGATAAAGAATTATTGTTTGCTATTATTACCTGGAAACATATTAAGTTAATGATATGTGTAGTATATTTACCACCTAGTTACAGCAGTAAGCAATATCTTGATGTTTTAACATGTATAGAAAATGCTATAAATATGTATACTGAATATCCAATTATGATAGTTGGTGATTTCAATTTAAATTCGTGCAATAATAGTGATCTCAATTTAATAATTTTATGGAATATAGTAAGTTACAACAATGTAATAATATTAGCAATAAATATGGATGTATCTTAGATTTAGTACTAACTACTCTAGATCATAATAATATTAAAATATCATCCGATACGGAACATCTAGTTCCCATGGATGCATACTACCCGCCCCTAGAGATATTGCTCACACTTCCTAGAACAAAACAAAATCCAACGTCTCCGACACCAGGAGAATATTTAATCACGGAGTGGAATTTTCGGCAAGCAGATTTCCATAGCTTGTACGTTGATATTGCTAATATTGATTGGACCGACTTACTTGAAAAACATCATATAAATTTAGACTTAGCCGTAGATATACTATATAATAAACTTAATAGTGTTATTAGTACACACGTTCCTACAAGAACAATAGTCAAAAGTAATAAATATAATTACCCAAAATAGTATACCAAAGAAATAATATACTATATAAAATTAAAATATTTTAATCTAAAAAAGTTTAAGTGTTATGGTTTGGAGTTTAATAGGGAACTTTTTAAATACTATAGAACTAAAGTCAAAGATCTTATAAATATAGAATTTAAAAATTATATATCTAGGGTTGAAAACAATATATATTTAGAACCATCAAGTTTTTGGCAATTTGTAAAGGAAAAACGTAAAACTAGGCAGCAGATAAAAACATATACTTATAAGGATAAAGCTGTAGAAGGGCAGAAAGCTATTGATTCATTTGCTAAATATTTCAGTTCTGTGTTTCATGATTCTTCTCCTCTGTTAGACGTAAAGATGGCCGAGGCAGAGGCTAATCGCTTGGTTGTCAATCTACGGTAACCATAGAAAAAGTGACAATTGCTGAACTCAGATTTGCAATACGGCGTCTAAAGGCTTCAACTGCTTTGGTCCTGACAACATACCTCCCTTTCTAGTAAAAGATTGCTTGTCAGCTTTGGAAGTGCCGTTACTTCATATATATAATCTTTCAATTAAACAATGTTTATACAATAGCAAGTGGAAAGTGTCCCGAGTAACACCTATTCCAAAATCGTGCTCCTCCACGGATATAACAAATTATAGACCAATCGCTGTTCTATGTGTATTTGGAAAGATATTTGAATCGATTCTTAATAACATCATTTATATACAAATAAAGGGGCAATTGAGTGATTGCCAGCATGGGTTTCGTCCTGGACGCTCCACATTGACTAATCATACAGAATTTGTAGATTATATAAGTACTAAAGTTAAGTCTGGTTGTCAAGTAGATGCCGCCTACTTTGATTTCAAAAAAGCCTTCGATCTTGTAGATAATGATGTACTTTTAAACAAATTTGCTTTATTAGGATTTTCAACTTCGCTCTTAGAATTGATGGCTCACTATTTAAAAAATCGAAGACAGTTTGTTAAGCTAGACGGGTATAAATCGGAAGAGTATTATACACGATCAGGGGTTAGTCAAGGTAGTACCTTGGGTCCTATGCAATTTTTGATAATGATAAATGATTTACCTAGTGTTATCTCTAATGCCAAATGCCTTATGTTTGCTGATGATTTGAAACTGTACCTATCTGTAACCGAGACTAAAGACTGTGTAGCGCTACAACGTGATATCGATGCCGTAGTTGACTGGACTATAAGAAACAAATTATCATTTAATAATTCAAAATGTAAAACTATCACTTTTTCTCGATCTCGCAAACTTATTAATAGTATATATAATCTGTCTGACACACCAATGGAACATGTATCCAAAATCAGGGATTTAGGTGTTATAATGGATAGAAAACTAAATTTTCTTGACCATATACTTAAAACATGCAAAGACGCTAATAAATGCCTTGGTTTCATTATTAGAATATCATCGCAATTTAAGAATACCCAAGTAATAGAACAATTATATAATTCCTATGTCCGTAGTAAATTAGAATATAATGCAATAGTTTGGAGTCCGCGTCAGGCAATGTATAGTATAATGTTAGAGAAAATTCAACGAAAATTTTGTAGATATTTATTTAAACGTAAATATGGATATTACCCTTTTCTCTATCCTTCAATGTTTGTGTCAGGTATGGTTGGTCTAGATTCACTTCAGCTTAGGCGGGAAGCCGCACTTATAAAATTTTACTATTTAATTCTAGTGCATAGGGTGGATAGCACTGCTGTACGCGAAGCGATATATTTATATGTTCCCGACAAATATATGCGTGGTGTTGGAAGACGGCAACATAGACTGTTTTGCTATCCACCTATGTGGCATTCTCCCCAAGCTAGCAACAGCCCCACTGCTAGGGCTGTTAAACTTTTAAATGACTTAGTACGTTATCGAGATGTAGACATATTTTATGATCCCTTTTATATTATATTCAAACAAATTTACATATTTCAAAATTTTAAAATTAATTTTGTAGTTCCTAAATAGATTTAAGCTTATTTTGTTTACAAATTTTAATTCTATTTTTGTTTTATTAAATTTTATTTTATTTAGTAAGTAGTATGTTTTGTTAAATTAGTAAGAATAATAAAAAAAAGAAATGTTTAGTAATTAGTGTAGATATAAGCGACTTGGTGTAAATACTGTAATTCTTATATTTTCAAATAAAGATTATATATATATATATATATATATATATATATATATATATATATATATATATATATATATATATATATATATATATATATATATATATATATATATATATATATATATATATATATATATATATATATATATATATATATATATATATATATATATATATATATATATATATATATATATATATATATATATATATATATATATATATATATATATATATATATATATATATATATATATATATATATTGTATATAGTCTATAATGAATATAATGAACTGCGTTCTGCTACCAAAAAATGTATATAGTATATAGTGAAACCACGCTCTGCTACCAGAAAATGTATATAGTATATAGTGAACCACGCCCTGCTACCAGAAAATGTATATTGAATAGTGGAGGGTAGGGTGTGCCGCATTTGTGGAAGCGTGCTGAGGGGGAGGTTATTTATTAATTATTTACCTTATAGTCGGTCTTAGGATAATAGAAATTGTACAGTACCTTATCTACATAATTCACAACACAAACACTGATTGTTCACGGCCGCCATGGAATGTTTCACATTAGTCTTCTTCACTTAGGGTTACTTGCACTATTATCTTTTGTAGGTTTGTCTTTGTCAAGTTCAATATCAAGAGGGAATACACAAAAGGGAAATCAAATAAGGCTGAGGGAAAATCACACCGCTAATTAATATTAGATTCAGGAAGGACGTGCGCTCGCGTCGGCCGTCTCACGTGCCCCCTTTTACTACTTCTCGACAACTACTATTAACTACTACTGACCGCTCGCGCGGGGTGTTCGCACAAGACTCTAAACTAGTCGGGGTTGCCATATATGAACAAACATAGCCCCCGCCCTAAACATCTAATGTTTACGAGAAAATGGGAGTAGCTAACTAATAGGTAGACGAACTAATTTGGTTAAGGCTCTCTTTAGGATACCTGTCGATGTCTTAACATCGACCACACGCACAACGCTATCATTACCAGGATAAATTTGGGAAATGCGACCACGTCGCCACTGTAAAGGGGGTAAATTATCATCTTTGATGAGGACTAGCTCGCCTACTGTTGGAGGATTCACTGGATCAGTCCACTTCTGCCTAGTCTGCAGAGTGTATAGGTACTCTAACTGCCACCGCGACCAAAAATGTTGAGTTATCTGTTGCACTACTTGAAAACGGTTTAAACGATTAATTTTTACATTATTATAGGGATACTCCGGCAAAGCACTAAGAGGTTGGCCAATCAAAAAATGACCAGGCGTCAAAACTTCTAGATCGTTAGGGTCATTAGATAAGGGACATAATGGCCGGGAATTTAATATCGCTTCAATTTTAACAAAAATTGTAGTTAATTTCTCGAATGTTAAAGGAGTTTCATAAACGACCACCGACTCTGATGATTCCTTCTTTGTCAAGAAAGAGTGAGAGTCGTCTTAGGGAAGACCGCAAGGAAACGCTACGCGCTAACACGATAAGGATACAGATAGCTCAACGGGTAAGTTTCGGGTTTTATTTATAAATCTCACCACCGTTATCTAAGGGGTAAGCAATCATGGGTTGAGGGGTCTCTTCGACCTTCCAGAATCTCTCGATGATACGGGATAAGGATATTCCAGTCATGGGGGGCTCAAATTCACCATAATCGGCAGCGACTGGACCGCAAACAATATAACCAAAAATTGTAGATAAAGCAGTAAGGCCGTTAAAGTTAAATATTTTATCTTGTAATAAAAGCGCGCCGAACACGTCAGCACCCAATAGTATATCTATCGGGCCAGGCTTATTATAGGTAGGGTCAGCAAGGGAAAAATCACTACTAGGAAAAAACACAGACTCAGGGAATTCAAACTCAGGATGCGTACCGGCAATCACATCTATAACCATAGCAGAGGTTGACACCTCAGGGAAGGAATTATACAAAGGTTTAAAACACAGGGAAATAGAACCACGGGAAACCACTAAAGGAATATTACCTATGCCACGTACAGGGGCACACTATGTGGGTCTATCTTCTCTATTATAGGAATTATCACGATATCTTATATTATTTTCAACCTGTCTAGGTTGGGGCGGAGCATTTTCTCTGGGGGGAGAAGCTCTCTGGGAATGTCGTTGGGGGGAGCGCTGGAGTTGCGAAGGGGAATATTTCTTATGCTGGCCCCCGCCCATATGGGGACCGCGGGTAGAAACAGGACAGGTACGCGGATAATTGCGTCTATCAAATTTGGAATTATAATTATAATTGCGATTGGATGAGGTGGGATACATTGGGTTACGGGAATCATTAAAACATAGCATAGTGTGATGGGATGAGCGACCGCAGGTTGAACATTTGTAGTCCCGCTTGCACATAAGAATTGAATGTTTGTCCAAACACCTATAACATGACCGGGAATGTTTTACAAATCCCGATCTATCTCTAGGATTCATAGCTCTAAATTCGGGACATTCACGGAGGTAATGGGAAGAGGAAGCACATAGGTAACATTTTTTACTATTATTTATTACAGGTAACATTCCTTGTCCATTGTTTAATATAGGGGAGAAAGGAGCCGCAAAGTAAGTATGTTTAGGCACAGCACTTTTAAATTTCGTCAGGTTAGAATCTACAAGGGAGGTGTTGCCAACGTTGTCATGGTGACGACATTCGTCTTCCAAAAAGGTAGTAAGATTTTTAAAGGTAGATAATTCATCAGCGTCACCGCCATAACAACGCTCAAAACGGGATTTCAAATCAGAGGGAAGCTTAGTCAAACATATATGTACTAACATATAAGACCATGAGGAGACGGGTAACTCTAAACGTTCTAAACAGCGATAGGCAGTTAACAAGGGGTTCAAGAAGGCCGCGCGCAAACCTGTAAATTTATTCGAAATCTCCGGCAGGGTAAGTATCTGGGTTATGTAGGTATCAGCAAGAACCCGTGTATTGTGATACCGCTGTTTCAACAACTCACGAGCAACTTCATAGTTGCCTTCTTCAATTTTTAAATGTAGCAACAACCGCTTAGGTTCATCTGCTAAGGATCCAACCAAGTACTGTAATTTCATTGTGGGGGTTAAATGGTGTTGGGAATCTACTACACTGTCAAACTGATCAATAAAACTTATCCAGGAGTCAGGACGTCCATCAAACTTAGGGATAGGTAAATCAGGTAATCTATTATAAGGAGTTCGCTCAGTAATATTTCTACTACTCATTCTTACGGGTGTACTGGCCATGACAGGATCAACTACGGGAGCAGGTGGGCACAACTCTAACTGACGCACCCGGAGGTCGTCTATTTTCTTATTTACTAAACGCACTTCTTTTTTTACATAACTAATTTCTTGGTAATCGATAGCCGGGTCTAACCCACCCAGGAGCACTGAGGACGCGTTTACAAATAAAGTACAATAAGAATCTAAATCCTTGAACCTAACCAATAATCTAGGTATTTCAGAAGTGCCAAGAAGTTTCGAGGTATCGGCAATCCAATCGGAAACAAAGCGTACCACACCTATATTTTTTCTATATTCTGCGCTTTCCGTATATAAAGAACATTTTACTGTTTCATCATGAGTAGCCATTTTAAATTATCAAGTAAACTAATAACTGAACTAAAATATTAAAAATTAATAAACACGTAATAAACAATGAACCCACTACCAACGGGCGATATCAGAAATCAAGTAAACAAATAACTCAACTAAAATATTAAAAAAATAATAAACTCGTAATAAACAATGAACCCACTACCAACGGGCGAAATCAGAAATCAAGTAAACAAATAACTCAACTAAAATATTAAAAAAATAATAAACTCGTAATAAACAATGAATCCACAACAACTGGCGAGATAAGAAACCAGTTACGCGTCGAGTCGGCAATCTACTATATCGCAATATAATAAAATACTATGATATACAATATGACTACAATTAAGGCTTAAGCTTCATTTAAATAAAAATAAAAAAAAAGGGTAACAATAAAAGTGTAGGGATAATATTTTAAAGTAAGTTAGTTTTTTAAGGAAATTATATTAAAATATTTTAACTAACTTCAATTATAATTTAAAACAGGATAGGTAATAACGTATAGGCGTAATATTATAAAATATATGTAACCATATTATGTGTATTTATTATATTTATATTTAATATATAAAATTATATTCAATATTTATTTATATATTTTACACATTATACATTCACCCTACACAATTATATATTCAATATTATATGTATAAAAATTTCATATAATATTATTTTTTAAACAACTCGATGCGAACACGTTTTAAAAGGTTAGGAAATCAAATTATATTGTAATTATGCGTTAGGTACCAAATTAAGAGCCAAAATACCAAAACGGGAGAATAACACTGTAATCAAAGGGACTCAGGGGCATGAAACTACGCTATAATCAGGGGGACTCAGAGGGATTAAACCACGCTATAATTAAGGGGGCCCAGAGGGATGAAAACCACGCTATAATTAAGGGGGCCCAGAGGGATGAAAACCACGCTCTGCTACCAGAAAATGTATATAGTCTATAATGAATATAATGAACTGCGTTCTGCTACCAAAAAATGTATATAGTATATAGTGAAACCACGCTCTGCTACCAGAAAATGTATATAGTATATAGTGAACCACGCCCTGCTACCAGAAAATGTATATTGAATAGTGGAGGGTAGGGTGTGCCGCATTTGTGGAAGCGTGCTGAGGGGGAGGTTATTTATTAATTATTTACCTTATAGTCGGTCTTAGGATAATAGAAATTGTACAGTACCTTATCTTCATAATTCACAACACAAACACTGATTGTTCACGGCCGCCATGGAATGTTTCACATTAGTCTTCTTCACTTAGGGTTACTTGCACTATTATCTTTTGTAGGTTTGTCTTTGTCAAGTTCAATATCAAGAGGGAATACACAAAAGGGAAATCAAATAAGGCTGAGGGAAAATCACACCGCTAATTAATATTAGATTCAGGAAGGACGTGCGCTCGCGTCGGCCGTCTCACGTGCCCCCTTTTACTACTTCTCGACAACTACTATTAACTACTACTGACCGCTCGCGCGGGGTGTTCGCACAAGACTCTAAACTAGTCGGGGTTGCCATATATGAACAAACAATATATATATATATATATATATATATATATATATATATATATATATATATATTATATATATATATATATATATATATATATATATATATATATATATATATATATATATATATATATATATATATATATATATATATATATATATATATATATATATATATATATATATATATATATATATATATATATATATATATATATATATATATATATATATATATATATATATGTATATGTATATATATATATATATATATATATATATATGTATATGTATATATATATATATATATATATATATATATATATATATATATATATATATATATATATATATATCTATATATATATATATATATATATATATATATATATATATATATATATATATATATATATATATATATATATATATATATATATATATCTATATATATATATATATATATATATATATATAATATATATATATATATATATATATATATATATATACATATATATACATATATATATATATATATATATATATATAATATATATATATATATATATATATATATATATATATAATATATATATATATATATATATATATATATATATATATATATATATATATATATATATATATAAATATAATTATTGCTGTACAATAATATTAAACGAATTGTGAAATTCCACTTGTTGTGGTATATAAATGTAGGAGTTCAGAAATGTACGTATGTTTGAGACACTACGTTCTCCGTCTTTCCACAATAGAAAAATATTATAAATATATTATAGTTTAACGCTTAATTTCTTTACTCACTTTGCATTGGGTATACAACAATCTGGTTATGTATTTACAATTTCAAAAGTAACTATATCTTAACGGTCCCTTCGTTCGTTTAAGTAGTAATTAAATGCCACTTGAGGACTTCATCAATGTCACTTTGTGCGAAGAAAACGACAAAAACTGACATTGTAAAGTATAAAAATATATGTATATATGTATGTATGTATGTATATTTATATGTAGGTAATAGGTATATTTATATATTTTCTCTAGTACTTATATTTTTGTTTATATTTCTCTTGCTATTTTTTGTGTTTTCTTTATAATACAGTTTTGCTGTTGTGCTATAATATTGGTTCCTGGAGCGTGACGGTTGCCTATAAGAGAACACTCGTTGCGACAAAGCCGTTGCACATTAGTTATATAAAACATTTTATTGTGTTTATTTTGTATAATTGTACGAAATAAAGTATTGTTATTGTTAAAAATATATTAAAATAAGACTAATAATAACAGTATGAGAGCTATAATATAACCTTTTTACTATCTAATTTAAAACGTATAGTGTGCGGGGACAGAAAAAAAGGCACTAAGCACGGAGTGTCTTAACACATAGGTTCGTATGGTTCCTTCCAGTGCTGTCTACCCTGCCATGTGCGGGATAAAGCGTGAAGCTAAAAAATGTACAGTTGTTTCTTAAAATTCGTAATAATGCAAAATAACTTGAATATACATTTATTAAATAAGCAACTAAAAAAATACACGGAATTTACATAATAAATATAATAAAAAATTATACTTTTTGGCGTAGCTTTTATTCGTAAAAATTATCTAACTACCATAGTCTAGTGTAGACGTAGTCGGTGGCGAATCGGTCGTAGAGTCATGATTTATACGTTCTAATCTGCCTACAATTTAATAAGATTCCGGACATTAAATACACACCCGTCTGTATGAATTCCATTTGTATAATCTGTTCCGTTGCAGGTAAATAGGCTTGGTACACCCTTATAGGGGGTTGTCACCAAATATGTGCATATTCTTCAATACCACTATCCGACATTCGACGACTGTATTTTATAACCAATTTCTATTATAGACTTCGCATCGCGACAGTGATGGTACTTGGACGCAGATAAACTGGGTAGCTGCCTTTTGTTAGTACACAGTTTTTATATTTTGTTGAATCTATGCGGTAGCGCATAGGCGTTTTCACTGGGATTTCCTGTAATAAGAATTAATGAAAATATATATTTACGATGGAATGTGAATCATGTACGATGGAATTTGAATCATAGCTTCTGGAAACGTCCAAGGTGAACTGTGGTAGATGCAGTTTAGTATGTTTATTTTCAAATACTTGATGGTATTTTGATAACAAAAATAAGAACATCTATAGCAAATTGAGTAACAACGATAGTCATTTATTTGACATTACGAGGCCACAGGCGAAGTAATTATATCTGTCTAGGCTAAATTATTCAATAACCTATCTTATGCGAGAAGGCAGATAGCCATTTAATGGTCTTTCACTTTCGAATCGAATAATAGTAAAATACCACTAAACTAAAGTAAACGGAGTGACAGATCACAAAAAAATAAATTCATTTTCTAGACATTCCGCTTCACATTTCAAGTACTCGCTTGTAAAACGTATTCATCTTCATCTAATTCAAAGCGCACATTTGTGGCACAGAGTATCGTGCGCTAGCTGCAAATAATATTCTACCGCTTCTATCGCCAATATTGTCAATAATACACGGGTAGGTTCTCGTGAGAAAGTAGTGTCCTTAAAGAAAATATCCATATAAGGAAATGATGTAAGCCGCGTCCAATGTATCAATAAACTTACGAATACAATAATCATTATAAATATAAGGACTGCCTTAATTATTTATAATAAATATTTATATACAAACTTTATTGCCTATTAGATTATTTACTAATATAGCCAAATACGAAAATTAGTACAATTGTCTAGTCCTAGATCTGACCAAAACCCCGTTAAGGGGTAACTGTATCCATGATAGTTCTATATATAGTTAGTTATTTGTGACGTTACTCTAACTCCTTATATATAGTAATTAAACTATTCTTAAAGTTCTTAAGGTGCGTTTACATATTGATTTCTATAATAACAAAATAAGGCTCAGTTGTTGCTTATGATTCAAATTTGGACTGTTAAGTTGCCAATTCAAGTAAGCGATTTTTTTTTAGCTTTCACGATTTAGAACGAATAAGGCAGGGTAGGCAGAGGAACTGAAGGGACCGTGGGAACCTAGTGTAAGACCACTCCGTGCTTAGTCCCTGCTTTCTACGTTCCCGCTTTCCGCCGTTTTAGAGGCATGGGTGTTGAGTGGCGGAACTCAACGCCGGTTTGCCTAGTTTTACCAGAGCGAAGAAATGGTAAATAGAAAAATCTATCTTCTACGAATGGGGACGAACCAGTAACGTCGCGTTTACAGCCGACGTTGCGCCTCTACGCCACGACGGTCCTCTACTATATATACACAATTTACCTTATATTTCAAGATTTCGGGACATTATGAGATAGTATGAAACAAACGCACTGACAAAGAGATAAACTTGTAAAAATATATGTTTTTATTTATTTATTGCTTTGATGATTGATTGAATACGTCCAATATCCGTTTTGCACCATCGTGGCTCAAAAGAGCGGGGTCTGGCGGCAATCGCGACGGTTTGTGGTTCGATTCCCCACTGGGGAGGGGGCTTATTTCATTGGCCTTTTTATTAGTAGGCAAAAACGGCATAAGTTTAACTATTCAACACGCAAGTGCACGCGTAAAAGTGTCTTTAAAACACTAGGCTCCCACCGTTCTGCGGTTCTGCCTGCCGACCTGCTACGAGCGCGATAAAAAAATGAAAATTAAAGAAAACTAAAAAATAAAGTCATATTACATATGATTTTATCATCTTCTAACTATATACATCAGTTTTAATTATATTAAGATGGCATCACGGGTAAGAAAAAAAGATTTGTTTTATAAATAATAACATTGTCCCGTTCAACATAAATAAGTAAACAGTAAACTCCCTACTCTGTACGATCTCTTTGAAAGTTTAAAATCTAGGTTAGGCCTCATCAAAGTAATCGTACTTCAAGCAGACAGAATAAGGATTTTGTTCTTTTCATAGCATTTCTTTTGGTTATCCAAAACAAGTGAAGACTCGCCTTCAAAGGACGAATAAACCAGTAGACCGTAAAATACATTGCTTCGTTTTATAAAATATCTTGGATTAATAATTATTTAAATATCTAGTTAAGATCCGTTATTGGTATTTGAGCAATTTGCTAAAGAATGGTTCAATTTATATATATTTTTTTAGTAATTTTCCTTGTTATTTGTGCTAAAATATAAAAGTGTAAATGTATGTGTTTATATCAATTTCTAGTTTACCCTGTATAATTTGAGGTGACGGAGAAAGAAGGAAAATTAAGCAAGGAGTGTCTGAACACTAGGTCCACGGTTTCCCTCTGCTACCCTGCACATATGGGGGATAAAGCGTGTTGAAGATAAAAAAAAAAAAAAACCTATGACTTCTTTGAGGTGATTCAAAATGAAATTGTGACCACAAGTGTAGTAGTTGGTTTATAGTTTTTTTTAGTTTTTTGTTGAAAGCAGAATTTTGAAAAAAATTCAAGCAAATCCAATTAAATAGATGACGTGGAAATGGTTGATTCAGTTATTAAATCTGAACTGTCCCAGTTCGAATATAAGCTATATTTTGGACCAACCTGCGATATTGGATCTTTAAAACCGGCACAATAGACGTAAACTGCGACGCAAATCGTTTGATTCTCTAAGTGTGCGCAATTGAAACCGCTTCCACAGATAATAAATGATGATAAGCCTTTGTGTATATAAAGTAAAAATAATTCTTCAAATAAAGTAGTAGTTCCTGAGATTGGAGGTCAGATCAAAAATAACATTTCAATACAACATCGGGAAACTGAAAAAACTTTAAAAACGCTAAAATAAGGGCAGGAGATTCAATTTAAACAAATATTTTAATATATTCGTAAAAAATTGAACTGATGCAAACTTAAGAACTTTGGTGAGAGTGCAGGTCTTCTAGTCTTGTTAGGATCAAACTAGATAGTTTAAAAAACTCATATAGAATAATGTTGATATCCACAATTATCCCTTGCAAACAAGCGATGCAAGCCTATTCTCTTTATCTAAGGAGAGAGATCTATCAAATTCACTATTTTATGGGCAGAGATCACTATTTTTGGGCGATGGTCTTCTCAATTATTTTTCCTGTCTTAAAAGTGAAGCACCTATAAAAATGGTCATTCCTCATAAATTGCTAGTCTTTTTTTAATGTTTTATTAAAGATTCTGTTTAGTTCCTAAACGAAATTCTATGCAAACACAGTAAACTGTTAAAGATTAGATTATAATATAACTCAAATGTACTATATTTTTATCACTAACCTACTATTTTATGATTAAATATATCCTATATATATATTATATATAGATAGATATATATATATTTATATATTATATAATATATAGATATATATATTATTATATATCTATATATATATTATATATCTATATATATATATATCTATAGAGATGATATATATATATTATCTATATAGTATATATATATATATATAGATATATATATATATTATATATATATCTATATACTATATATAAAAGGGTTTTTCGTGTCTTATATCATCTATGTCTTATCAATATATCATCAAGAGCATCAACTCCAGTTATACGTTTAATAGATTTTGCATCACCGCCGGATGTAAATAGGAGATTGCTTTCAGCAAGGCCCTTTAGAGATGGGATGATTATTATCGAGATCTTTTATATATTTATCGAACTATTTTTAAAGGTTTTGACAGGAAATTAATTTTGGTACAACAAATATTGCATGTAGCTGTATATAATAGAATTTGGATATTTGCTATTTTAATTACACGCAATGCCTGCAAATTGGCCGGAAAGCATGGACAGAGGACAGGGGGGGACTAAGTACGGAGGTCTTCAACAAATAGATTTATATCATTCTGCAGTTCCCTCTGCATACCCTGCCGCCTGAGGATAAAGCGTGACGCTAAAAATTTAGCTATTTAAAATATGGTAGACACTCCACTGAATGTTTGGCTGAGTTGAGTGGTGGTGGAACTCATGCCACGCTTTGGTCTTCTACCCAAAGCTAGGAAATGAATATTTTACTCTCCAAGAGGGACTGTTACCTAGAGCAAGGTGAGCTACTGTCCAAGACACATCCTTAAGCCACGTTTTTGTAATTTTATTTAAATAAAAGTTTAATTGTGCAGAACCGTGTATAACATTATGTTTGATTGTTTTTTTTCACCAACATTTGAAAAAACTATTATTAGAACGCCAAAATTGGCAAGAGTCTCTTAGTCTGAAAAGAAAAAAATTAAAAAAAGATCGATACCCCACTACAATGCCCATTTCTTAAAAGCATCAGGAATCAAGTGCGGTAGATGAAGGAAAATATAACTTCATGTGACACGGAATATGTCATGTAACTTTACTGTTTGCGGGGCATTTTTGAATGTTATATCAGCACAATCTTATGAGAATCAGACAAACATAATAAATTCTACTTTAAACCGACTTTGTTAGAAATGTAAAAAAAAATATGGAAAACGGAGAACAGAGTAGCTCAAGGTTCAGAGGTTCCCACAGTTCCTACGGTTCCCTCTGCCTACCCTGCTATGTGCGGGATAAAGCGTGAAGCTATAAGAGTAGGAAATGAGAACCTATTACTAAAATACTCTGTACCCCTCTTTTCGCCTCTCGAGACGTTGTGTGTTGGGTGTTGAACTCAACGCCGCGCTTTATATTGTTATTAAAGCGGTATAAAAGAAAATATATTTTACAGAAGTTGGAATCGAATCCACATTCGTCTCGTTTAACGTACGCCACGATGAGATGGACTACACAATTATATAATTATTTAAGCTTACAAAATTTTCAAAGAAATGAAATTCGCAACTTTTAACACAATTTAATTAGCTTCGGCCGTATGTACTATACGTATCTATGTTACAGAAAGTTGGGACGTGCTCTAACTGGCTTTGAAATATCGGATTCATTAAAATGTTCTATAATTGTTTAGGATCGTTGAAATTACAATATTAAAAACAATAATTAAATGACAGTTAAAACAAACAAAAACAATTGAACATAAAAATTTGTTTGAGTCTTTTTTTATCCTTAGTTCAGATTAGTCTTAAAATCACAAAAATATTATACAATTAAACGAGTTACTGAATTAATCCCCGTCCACAGCTCCGAAACTTTATATTAATTGGAGGAACTCAAGGACCGTCGTGGCGCAAAGGCGTAACGTCTGCCTGTAACGCGACAGTTTCTGGGTTCGATCCCCAGTCGGAGAAGATGGATTTTTCTATTTCCATTTTCTTCGCTCTCGCAAACTAGGCAAAGCGCGGCGTTGAGTTCCGCCACTCAACACGCAATGCCTCGAAAAAGGCGTAAAGCGGGCACGGAGAAAGCAGGGACTAATAGAAACCGAACCCAAAACTGTCTCATTACAGCACGCAGAGCCGCTGCAACACGACGCCTGCTTAAATTAATCATGTTAATATAATAACTAACAGCAACCACAGATCCCCAAAGACTAGCTAATAGCTGTACATGTCAAATAACATTCGAACTTAATTATTAGTAAGTTATTAGTTAATTTAGTTTATTTTTCAATATTTGTATATATAATATATATATATATATATATATATATATATATATATATATATATATATATATATATATATATATATATATATATATATATATATATATATATATATATATATATATATATATATATATATATATATATATATATATATATATATATATATATATATATATATATATATATATATATATATATATATATATATATATATATATATATATATATATATATATATATATATATATATATATATATATATATATATATATATATATATATATATATATATATATATATATATGTATATATATATATATATATATATATATATATATATATATATATATATATTACAGTATTTACAGTATTTTATTATATAATAAAAAAAAATAGACTTCTAGGTCAACGTCATCAAAAGATGTGGCGGTTAATGTATTGTTTATAAAACATATAAAATCTCGAATGATTAAAACATATGGGGCTCTTCTGGCAGGGTCTAGCAAAAACTAATATGATTTATAGATATCTCGTAGATTTTCTTTATTTACCATACTTCCGGATAGAGACCGGAAGTAGGGTAATTTATGAGTCTGTATCCGGAATTATTACTACTAACATGCATGCAATACATGTATGCATATTTTGCATGCATACATTGCAAAAATGCCAGTTTGGCGAAAAAAATACTAAGTTCTTTATATTTGCTAAAATTTCATCAAAACCAAACGTTCACTGCGGCATGATAGATTAGAAACGAACCGAGCTAATCCACGTCAAAGCTTCTTCATCAATACAAGCAAATAAAGCTATCGGTCTGCTCATATTGGCAGTTTATAAAGGCAGTCGGCTATCGATTTCAAATATATGTATATATGTATGTATAGAAATACCCGTAATATTCGGTATTTGTTTAAAAGGAAGCAATATAGAAGCTATTGGGGTATAATTGGAAAGGAATTGATCTTATATTCTTATTTTGAATAAAATTAATGGAAATTTAATTTTACTCATATTTATAGGTTAGATAAAATGGTCACTTATTATGTACCTCCTCAGAAAATATTGCCTGATTATAGAAAAAATGAAATATATTTTTTGCTTTAATGTATTTTTTTAGGCAGAGAAAATAATGTTATTTCACTACGTTCTCCGATTTCTGACCAAATTTTGAACATTTTGAACATTTTGGTTACGAAATGTGACTTAACGCAAGGCTTTATAGAAAATTATAATTTTTTTTTTTGTGGGAATCGAACCCTCTACCCTCAGTCCACACCCTTTAAATTAGCACCGCCACAAAACATACGGAATCTAAGTAATTACATATATTACTTGACAAAAAGTAATCAAATACATAATAGAAACAAAAACGCTTAAGGGTGGAAGTAATCAAAGTTTTGTAGGGAAAAGAGGATTTTTCGCCGATTCGGGAATAGTGTTTACGAATGGAATGATTGCTGAGTTTACGTTGATGTGAGACGGATGCGATATGATTTTTTTTATATCAGCTTCAGATTATTAACATTTTTATAACAAGGAAGGAACCTTCGTAGGTTAAACTTTATTGTAAAGTACTCGTAGTTCGAGTTCCTGACAGTCCTCAAAGTCGCCCTTTCCTTCTTCTTTTTCCATCCTTTTTGTCTGCAATTCGGAAACGAATTCACATTTTTTTTATCTTTACGCTTTATCCAGTACATGGCAAGGTAGACAGAGGGAACTGCAGGAACCATACGAACCTAGTGTTAAGACAGTCCGTTGCTTAATCCCTGCTTTTCTTTCTAATTTTTGTATTTGGTTGACTGAAAATTAAATTAAAGAAAAACTGAAAATTAAATTTTAAAACTTAATATATATATTTGTTTTTATGATCGTGTCGTAACCTTGTCGTCTCATACAAATAGATTTTCCAAATAAAGTCACAAGATTGTGGAAGTCCAACAGTTTGACTACCGGAAATCTTCTATTTCACTTTCGTTTTAAAAGTTTTCATAACAGTTTCGTTGGAAAAATGTTTGTTTCACGCGCACTTTTTATTACACCCATTATTGCCTGTAACTTTACTAGTTAGGTTTTAAATTAATATATTATACCTTCACTTTATTGGTATAAACCAGTATAAGTTATTGAAAGAAAGTAATAGAAGCATATTTATTTCATTAATATAATAACAATAATAACTATTTATTTGAGGACTGTTGTGGCGCAGAAGCGTAAGCGTCTGCCTGTAAACGCGACCGTTTGAAGGTTCGATTCCCACTCGAGGAAGATGGATTTTTCTATTTCCATTTTCTTCGTGTCTTAACACTAGGTTCACATGGTTTCTGCAGTTCCCTCTGCCTACCCTGCAATATGCGAGATAAAGCGTGAAGCTAACCAAAAAACAAAAATTATTTATTTCTTTATACATGACTAGAACAAGTCGGAAGTGGAAAAATAACTAATTCTTATTATTTTTATAGCTTTACGCTTTATCCCGCTCATAGCAGGGTAGGCAGAAGGAACGGCAGGATCTGAGGGATTTTAGTGTTGAGACACTACGTTCCCTGCTTTACATTTTTCGAAGCTGAAGCGCAATCTTAAGTGGCGGAACTTAACGCCGCGCTTTTTCTTGTGGAAGCCAAGAAAATGGAAATGAAATAAACCATTCTGGTAGTGTGAGAATTAAACTCATTAACCGTTTACAGGAAGAGCTGAGTTACTACGCTACGATGATCCTCATAATTTTTACATTTACTTTATAGTTTATTATTAGCATTATTTAATATATTGTTTTAATTTATATAGATATATTTGTCCCGCAAAAAACATATAGGCAGCATATATAATAATCATTTAATAATAAATTTAATGATTACGAGTAAATAGAGAGAGTATCCGAGAACATTGAAAAATTGCATTTAATGATTTCGTACAACAAAATCATTAAAAGAAAGCTATTCCATTTTTTAATTTCAAATTCATATATTTTTGAGTCATATATCGAATTATACGGGCTTACATAATGTCCGTAATTAATGTGAAATATTATTTGAATTTCTCACTTAACTCTAAGCAACTCTAAGCATCAAATTTATACTGAAAAAACTCTTCCGATTTTTTTTTGGATATGATATATTTTACTATATTAAATTATACTAAATTAAGTTCTATAAATATATATTACAAAAATATAGCTTTAAATACAGCACATGTTAGATACAATTATATATATAACGCCATCTATTAGAGTGTAAAAGAACTTTGATAACAAAATTGTTTCCAATAGTTCCGAATTTTGTCACATATTTTGGTAAAGGTAAGTCTACGTCTTATTACTTATTGTTTTACTCAAATTTTATTTAAGTATTAATTGGTATAGACATATATTTTATTTCTTAATAATAATTAAAGCCGATTGAATCTACATAAAAGTTAAATTGTCATATAAAAAAGTCCAAGCGCCATCTAGCGACAGATTTAAATACCGCAAAGTGACTCAAGCACAATATAATGTTCAGTCTGGTTTACTTTATATGACACGAATTAGTATTCCAGTTATGACTTTTCATTTAAATATTAAAGAAAAAAAAATACAAAAATTTAAGCGTGGAAAAATTACTCTTATTTTTTTTTTGTTTTAGCTTCACGTTTTATCCCGCACAAGGCAGTGTAGGCAGAGGGAACTGCAGGGACCGTGGGAACCTAGTGTTAAGACACTCCGTTGCTTAGTCCCTGCTTTCTCCGTCCCGCTTTCCGCCGTTTTCGAGGCGTTGCGTGTTGAGTGGCGGAACTCAACGCCGCGCTTTGCCTAGTTTGCCAGAGCGAAGAAAATGGAAATAGAAAAATCCTTCTTCTCCGACTGGGGATCGAACCCAGTAACCGTCGCGTTACAGGTTACCAAAAATAATAAAAAAATATATGTTTCCGGTTCACTTGTCTGTATATGTAACCGCTAAGCCGGAAGTGTGATTCATATCAATCCAGTTCAGATATTTATATAATGAATTTTAATGCTCATATGACTTTATTATAATAATTTATTTATATTTGCTTGCTTTGTATAAATGATTACTGATTACATATATGTAATCAGTAACTTATAGGTTGTTTAATAATCGATTTTACGTTTTATAGTAATTGTGTATAAATAACTTGTATCGACCAGTGGTTCCCAACCAGTGATGCGATCCACAGATACTAAATGTTAGGCTGCGGATGACATTTAATTTAGCATATAAATTCATGCTAGTGGTAGAACAGTATTCGCAGCACAAATTTAAAATAAAGCTTATTGAGATTAATTAATTTTTTTAAACTTTTTAAAAATAATTGTTCAAAATTCTGCATCCTAGCCAACACGGGAACTCTTACTTTTAGCAGACCGAGAAAAACATTCTTTACCTATTTCTCCACTTAGTTGAGAAAATAGTTTTAAAATATTATGTTTTTACATTGGCATCGAATCCACGACCATCTCATTTACAAATTTATAAACAAAAATATTTTTGAATGGTAAAAGCACATCGTACAACATTAAGTAACATTGACAGCAGCTGAAGCGTTGACAGCTCTTTACATTATGTAAATATACGTAGATACTAGAATCAATAATTTTTCACTTTACGCTTCAAATGTTTTACATATGAAGCACGTATTAATGTACTACTGTACTGTACGAGAGGACTAACCTGAGAGCATTATTGAAGAGGCTGGTGACAGTAGACGAGGCGAAAGAGATATGCAGGGACCGCAGAGTTTGGCGCTCTGTTCTCTCTGACTACTCCGCTAGGGATAAAGCGTGAAGTTATGAATGTATGTATATAATGCCGGTAACAGAACTAGCAGTGCCCTAGCTGAATTGATAGGCCTGTGAACTATTTGGCAGTACAGTGAACACGCAGCACAGATGATTTAGGCACTTCAATGAAAGAATTCAAATTTCAAATTCAAATTCAAATATTTTTATTCAAAATGAGAATACATGATTCATTTTTTGAACGTCAAAAACACTACCACCGGTTCGCTAAAGTTAATGCCTCAGACCTGAGAAGAACCGACGCAAGAAACTCAGCGGGACTTTTCTTTTTTTTTTAAGTGGTCAATATTTTTACATTAATACATTTTGATAATGACACATTTGAAACAGACTGGATATATAGAGCGAGGAAAGAATAGGGAGACTTCAATTGACTTGAAGGAATTTGCATAAAATTTATGAGAACCTACCGGATTTTATGTATGAAGATGTTAATCACAGTAGACGAGGCAAAAGAGGCCGCAGTATTCTTTCTAAAATCAAAGATAAGAACATGATTCGCTTTATACCAAGCTATTATTACTAACATAATAAAAACTAATTAGTTTAGTATGTTTAACTAATCTAATAACATTAAATAGAAATATTATCATCATCATAGCCAACAATCTTAATTAATTCAATTAATATTCAATTAACAATCCAATTAATTCAATATTCAATTAATTGACATTTTTGAACGGTATTTATAATAATGAGTTGCATGTCGTTTCATATTATGTTAGGTAGCGTTAAGGTTAATCACTCAACACGAAAGAAACCTGGAACAATGAAGTAAAAGAGGATTTTCCCTTACCACTAACTTCCCCTTGACTAACCTGCGTGACACTATTATTATCTATTTTATGATAAAAATATATATTTAGTATACTAAAGTAATAATTGTCACTATATATTACTACACATATATATTAACTCATCAATATTTATTATTAATTATATTAAAATAACAATCGCCCCTCCTTGTATATGTATGTACGTATACATATAGGGACTGTTTAGAATATACATTCATAACATAGCTGTATATGTATGTATGTATATTTATATATGTATGTTTATATGTATGTATATAATTGTCAGTAAAGAAATGTTATATTAATCTTTTTTTGAGTGTTCAATAAATGATTGTTATTATCAAAATCCAATTTTCATATGTATTTTATAATCTGACATATTTCCAAGATATTCTAGTTACGGTCTCAAAAATTTCTGGTTCGATTATTTTTTCGTCTCATCTTATTTATCGTGGAAGGTATAGTCTATATTCTATGGTCCATAGCTTATCTTAAATTTAACCCTATATATCAGCAGTCAGTGTTGGCTCGGCCATTTAAAATATACACTATACATCGTGTGACAAACAGTCCCCAAACAGAAATTTGAACCCACAGCCGTCCGTTTGAAGTACTTCGCTACATAAAGTATGAAACGTAAAACATACAAATATAAATAATAAAATATTAATATTATTAAAATGTTTAAAAGAATTCCTATATATGACTGTATACATGTTTGAGAATTCGATTGTTATTTGCAGAAATTAACTGTATTAATTTCCTCGCCTTCAATCAACACATAATGTATGGAATTAGGAAAAAAACGGAGAAAGGTGTGCCTCAATACTGTGATCTTTCAAAAATACAATATATTCCACGGTTCCTGTGGTTCCCTCTATCTACATTCCCAAAAGCGGGATAAAACGTGAAGTTAAAAGACGTTTATAAAACCATATTATACACAATTAATACATTGACATTAAGTTAAAACACTTACAAAGTAAGAGTATATAATTAAAATAAGCATAGAAAGATATTCCGTATAGTATCACGTTTTTTAAAGGTCATGCGCACGCGCAATGTTCAGTAACAGCGCTACAAGCGCTGAAGACGCTGTGTTTTGTACATTATTATTTTAAGTGTTATTTATTAATGAGATTATTCAACTGAAATATATTTTGCTGTGTAAGTATTTAGTATTGTTATTTTTTTTATATTATTATAATTTTTTAAAATTAAACGCTTTTTTAAGAGCTTTTTATTAGCAAATTTTAGCAAAGTCATAATATAAACTAACTTAGTATAAGTATATTTTTTGCAATTTTAATGTTATTGGTGTATTTTGTGTGTTTCGCAAATACAGTGCATAAAGGTTAATTAAAATTTACAACATATACAGTTCTATATCTATATGTACTAATTTTGTATATAGAGGCGAAAATTTAACAGGCTCTTGTGACTGATGATTCAAATAAAAAAAGATTTTGAATAGTCCATTGATCTTGTCGTACGATATATTTCATTGTCTACAGTCTATATATACAATATATATAGATAGCTTAATTTGTAAGTAGGACTATACAATATAATGATTTTGCCACATAAGATTTTTATAAGAAGTTTAAATTTCATCTAATTTGTCGTATTTTTATTTAGTTCAATATAAGTAAATGTGTTAAGATAGCTTTTGTGCACATAATTTATATGGGTAATTTGGAAACCATGAAAAGTTTGATTTGATAGTACAACGATATTTACTGAAAATGCATATTTTTTAGCTTCACGCTTTATCCATCTCGTAGTATGGTAGGCAGAGGGAACCGCAGGAACCTTGGGAACCTAGTGTTAAGACACTCCGTTCTCCGTTTTGTGCAATCTTCAAACATTTTTTTTTGAAATTGAACCGGAAGCCACTTTCTTTTGACACTAAATCAATAATCAAACACAATTGAAATATAAAAATATCGTTTGTAAAGAAATTTGTCATACATAAATGTTTTGCTTGTTGAGAAAACAAATTACGTACACTTTAAGGAAAAACAAAATAATTGTATATTTGATATTTCATATTTTATTAAATTATAATATTTCAATACAAGTGTATGTTTAAGAAATGCGCAGTAAAATATATAATACTATTGACGTAATGATGGAGTGTTCTGTATAAGAGAAATAATTACGAGTTTGAACTCCAGACGTGAGAATTGTTTCGTTCATGCTATTTGGAATGAGAATACGCGGCGTTAAGTTCCTCCGCTCATGACGTAATATCTAGAATTTGGTCGAAAAGCGAAAAACAAAATGTTTTAACATTAGAATAATCATTTTTAAGTGGTTATCAGTGTTTACTTTTGAAATATTTCTATGCCACATTAAATTATTTTGTTCTAATAAAAAATATAGCCCAATAGAAACTAAAAGGAAATAAACAGTTCATCTAATTATTTTGTAGCAAACAGGATTCAAACTTACGACATACTATAAAGACATTCAAGCACTCTTAAATGACCTTCGGTTCTAAAAATGCACGATATTTATTATAATACATTGTATATTCATTTGACACAGATATATTGTTCAGTCAGCATTTGATCACTGATCGCTCAAAAAAAGTATACCTATGTAAGGTTTTGAAAGTATAGCAAGTTATATATAAATATATATGTATATAGTTTAATATGAGTATAGAGAAGTACATATTCTCATATGTTTGTCTGTACGTTAGTAAAAGCTCATTAAGTTTTGAAGGAAAGTTTTTACATATAGCTTAGTAAAGGTAAATAGAGAAAACCTAGTTGAGACACTCTGTTCCCCATCTGCTATATTCAGATACATGGCGTTTAGAATTGAATGTAAAGCCACATTTTGTCTTGTTAACAAAGAGTTTGTTTTATTCCATTCCTGAAGAAAATGGAAATAGAAAAATCCATCTTCTTCGACTGGGAATCGAATCCAGAACGTTACGCCTCTGCGCCACGACGGTCATCTATTAATTACCATTCATTATTTCTTAATCGTTTTTAAGTAGCTGCTATTAACCTTAAATGTTTTAACGCTTTGCTTTGTGCTATATATACGTATAATTATGCAATAGGAAATTGGTCACTTTTGTCCATTTAACTAAGTAGGCGAAGAGAAAATTGTGATTATTTACACATTCACGCTTTATCCCGCTTGTAGTAGGCAAAGGGAACCTTAGGAAACGTTGCAACCTAGTGTTAAGACACTCCGTTCAATACTGTAAACGCGATGGTTGTGTGATCGGTTCAAAATATGGCCATTCGTCCTGTCGGCTTTGACATGACAAAGCGCTGCGTTGGGTTACGCCTAGTCTTTATATAGAATTCTTTGTTCCAATTCCGTTTTATGTGGGCCACTATGTGAAACAAAAACAATATTGCGATAACAAAATTCAAAAATATCATATATATATATATATATATATATATATATATATATATATATATATATATATATATATATATATATATATATATATATATATATATATATATATATATATATATATATATATATATATATATATATATATATATATATATATATATATATATATATATATATATATATATATATATATATATATATATATATATATATATATATATATATATATATATATATATATATATATATATATATATATATATATATATATATATATTAAATTGTCTAATTTATTATCTTATACTTTCTACATCTTCTCGCTTACATTCAGTGACATAAAAATGTCACAATACATAAAGTTTTTACGTATAACAATTACTTTGCCCTTACCTTTCACTTTTAATAAATAAAATTAGCAAATGTAGGTATAACTTACTACATTTTTCAGTACCTGTTATGTAAGTTTAGTTAATTTTTTTATACCATAACATGGCAAACAAGCAGAAAAGCCACCTGGTGTTAAGCGGACACCCTCGCCCATAGACATCCACATCATGAGAGAATGTGAATGCGTTGCCAACTAAATACCAAGATCGCCCCTTTATGGGCTCAGGAGTGCGAGTTTTCGAAACTCTCATTTACCTAACTCTATTCTGTGAGAGCGTAGTAATTGCCCGGTTCGAGTCTGGCTCTTTAGAGCTACTGGTGTTGCTGTAGCTTGGCTCTACAACTTTATTTTATGTAATATTATTACAAAAGTTGTTCATTTCGTTTATTTTATACTCTTATCTCATGAACTATTGATTCGAATTGAAAATATATTTTATATGATTTAGTCTAATTTAAAAGTAAATCTTGGACAAAATCGTTTTATTTAACCTGTTACAGCTATTGAGTATTTGGAATATAATACACATTCCTTGATAATTTCAGTTTCTCAATGTAAACGAAAAAAGTGGTCAAGTGCGAGTGGTACTTTAATATTTAATGGTGATTGTAAATTAAAGAAAAATAATTTTCTATTTGGCTTGGTATTTAGAGGAACTCGGACAGAAAAAGTCATTGTTAAGGTATTTAAAGCGCCATTAAACCTACATTTGGGTCTCAAGTCCCAAGTTGCTCTGAGTTCCTTTTGATGGAATGCTAAGTTGTTTCTTCTCAGTTGTAATTCTAAGCACTCGTATTGCTTAAAATAAGTTTTGCTTAGGACTTTTCTTTCGCTTGTACTGTACATGGCTCCAAGTTAATATAAAGTACCTTGTAGGCTTTCTACTATTACACGGAGTACACAAAGGTGGCAAGAAAGAGGAATATCTTTTATCTGAGGATATCTTTTGATTACGTTGACTTTGAACTTCGAATCTTGACTGACTCTAAAGAGATATTTCCATCTTGATGCTTCCCCCTTTCACTACAGACGTACGACAGACAATATTTTTTCCTCTTGAAATAGTGAACCCTAAAAATAATAAAGAAACCAAATAATAATATAAACTTAGCTTAGCGTATATATATATATATATATATATATATATATATATATATATATATATATATATATATATATATATATATATATATATATATATATATATATATATATATATATATATATATATATATATATATATATATATATATATATATATATATATATTAAAAATACTTTTACTGTGTATAGAAAAATTACATACAGTGATGCAATCTTAACTTACGAGTGTCGTTTTGAAATTTGTCAGTAATTATCAGCTAATGCTTTTTTTAGACGCCGTCGTGACGCAGCATCCCAGTGAATATAAACACGATGGTTTTGAGTTCAAATTCTACACCGGAGCGTAAATTTCTTTATGCTATGGCTCTGGTAAGAAATTAAACCATGGCGTTAATTTCCGCCATTTAACATTGTCTTAGAAAATTGTCAGAAAGTGGACTGTTTAGGTGCTAATATTCAATAGAGTTCGTATACTTAATAAAAAAAACTTCCAAACTAACTCAGCATGCAGAGACACTAACTACGAGACTAACTGGTTAACTAGTAATAATTTTTATACCCCAGTTGATTTCAATTTAATACAAAAGGTATAAAAGGTTTAAGTTGTTACATTTTAGTTTTGTAAATGTCATGCCTATAATAATATTTGTGTATGAATCTGTGTATATATTTACACTTATAATTTTTTCTTGCTGTCTTTTTTTCTTTTATGATAACGTTTTGTTATATTTTTTGTGGCGTACGGTGCTCTCAATATTAGTTCCTGGGATATAGTGGTTGCCTGTACTTGTAGCGACAATCATTTGCGCATTAGTTATTGAAATGTCCTCTTTTGAGAGTTATGTCCTCTTTTGAGAGTTATGATTTTAGGTACAATTAAATGTTATTAATAATATTTACAACCGATTGAATCAACATA
>JAZFAU010000567.1:82500-88600 GCA_037178615.1 Dione vanillae
AGTTTTAATAACTTTTAAACAAAACTAATAATTGATAATTTAGATTAACATTTTTAAAAATAAGGCTTTTATAATGTTTGCAAATTTTGTACGTGAGACCACGGCTGAATATTGTCAAATTGCAAACGTAATTTTAAATGTGATCGATTCAATCAGATTGCATTGCTCACTACTGCGACCCGATTATTTCACTTTGGAAAGAATTTGTGATCTTCTTCTTCTTCTTCTTTTAATTTATGGCGTTTCGAGCGTGCCAGTTGAGCACAATTCACTTCGCCAATGTCACGTTGATTGGAGAACACACAAAGGAGAATGTACGGTAAAAAAGAAAAAATATCACACATTAGAGGGATGCATGTTTATAAGAGATCCAGTTTTAATCCTTCACCTATAAACAAGATAAAATATATATATATATATATACATATATATATATATATATATATATATATATATATATATATATATATATATATATATATATATATATATATATATATATATATATATATATATATATATATATATATATATATATATATATATATATATATATATATATATATATATATATATATATATATATATATATATATATATATATATATATATATATATATATATTTACAAAATATACACACGATATTGAGGGTTAGTAAATTTGTGATCTTAACAAAACTAAATGCGGCGTTGAATTCATTTAAATAGCACGCAATTTGTCAATTTTATGAATAAATTTAAAAGGTCCCCTCAATCCACCATATGCGCGATACCGTATTTGCAGGATACCATGGTTTTACAGCCAAAAAAGTAAGAGAAATATTGATTATTCCTAAGTATAAAAATATTTATAATGAATAAATAAGAATTATAAAGAAAATAATAATATAAAAATGAAGACCGTCGTGGCGCAGAGGCGTAGGCGTCTGCCTGTAAACTCGACCGTTTGAGGGTTCGATTCCCACTCGGGGAAGGTGGATTTTTCTATTTCCATTTTCTTCGGTCTGGAAACTGGTCAAAGCGCGGCGTTCCTCCACTCAACATGAAATGCTCGATAAAGGCGGAGAGCGGGGACGGAGAAAGCAGGACTAAGCAACGGAGTGTCTTAACACTAGGTTCGTATGGTTCCTGCAGTTCCCTCTGCCTACGCTGCAATATGCGGAATAAAACGTGTAGCAACAAAAATAACATAGAATAAAATAACAAATATATATTAAATATAAATATTTAGGGCATATTGGATGCCAGAAGCCGGCGATATTTTGTAATGAAAAAGACGAAATTGTAATATTGATAATTTTTACCAGAATATAATGTTAATAATCTCTTTCATACTGTATGTATATTTAAAATTATGCAATCAAACAGTTTTTGTACACGTTTGATTTATAATAGTAATGAAGGAGTATTGTACGTGACGGGACTGAGAATTGTTTTCAATTGGCACGTTCTAGTAACAAACAAATTCTACATAGGTTATTCATTAATTTCTTGGCCTATTGATTGAAAGACAGTAGTGATAAATCACTGCTTTTTCAGTTTTTGCGTATGGGCAAAACTCTACGCCGCGCTTTGTCTTACAACCAAAGCGAAGAAATAAAATAATTTGTACTCACCCTCCGATTGGGAATCGAACCTGCAACCGTCGCCCTAACTGTCTAGCACTATGCTTTTAAATCACGACTGTGTCTTAACTTAAATTAATAATTTAAACTTAAATTACAGATAGGCAAACGACGAGCGTTCAAAATTGGCAAATTCATTCGTCAAAGATACGGGAACGATGGGTACAAATTGTTATCAAAGATTTACCTGCAAGATGAGATAGCTGTACGTAGTACTGATAAGGAACGGACTAAGATGACTGCTCAGTTGGCAATGGCAGCAGTTTACCCGCCTGAAGTAGAACAACAATGGGATGACGGCTTGGGAAAATTGTGGCAACCTGTGCCTTATACGGCTGTGCCTTTAGCTGAGGATTATGTAAGTTCTTTGTTTTCTCCATTTTCTCCATAAAAATATTTAGTGTGAAGACACTCAGATTCTTACTTTGACTCTTTTAAAACGGGAAATTAGTAAAAACTATTTTTTTTATAATTATGCATTAGGTCTAATTAGTTTTATTTGAATTAATTCAACATATGAAACGAGAGTGAGTTAAGTAATTTGTATAAGTGACGAGTGTGGGTTCGATTTCGATTTGGAATAATAAATTGTTTTAAAAATAAGCATTGAATCTATTATACAATGGATTTTGATTTTTTAATATAAAAATAATGACAAGAAAAATTATAAAATTTCATACTTTAACTCAAAAAAGCTCATCTTGAGATTCTCTTAAAGTTTATCACAAACACGTACTAAAAACGCTTGTAAGTTTTCACTTAAAGCATGTAATAGGCTAGAACTTTACCTACAGAGCTACTTACATTGTTTTTGTAGAAATTACTTTGCTACGTATTTGCACCAACAACTTAATATAATTTGGGATAAAGTTTAAGCTTTTGAGCTTTACTCTTTTCATTTAATTATTAAATATCGCCTTAAAAGGTTTCGTTTTTAAGTTTTAAAGGCGAAAAGTGGGGAACAAAATGTCTTAACACACTGCGCAAAGTCAAGAAAGTATTCTATATTAAGTATCATTGTAAACTAAGTTTTCATTTGTAGACCGGAAATCCTATTTTTTTGCTTTAATTACTAACAACGGTACTCGGAACTCGACAAAAAAAAACAAAATACGGGTGAACTTTCACTATATTTCAAATTGCCCTTAATATGTGGCAAATAATGGAGAAATGAAGTTTTGGCAAATAGAGTTAATAAACTTAATTATTATTAATTACAGTTAAGATATTACTCAAACTGCAAACGTTTTCGCGAACTGATGGTGAATGCCAAAGAAGAGGGTATACATCAGGAATTTGAACAATTCAAAGAAATGGTGGTGTTGGTGAAAAAGGAAACAGGGAAGAACTTTACTGAAGACCCCCTACTATTTCAAACTTTGTTTGATTTGTTTAGGAGTGAGGTAAATTAGATTATAGTTAACATTAAAAGAAATTTATAGCAAGTGTTACATAAAGTGGATGATTACAAATGTACCGTTTGTGGGTTCGATTCCCAGCATCGGCATGTTATTTTTTTTTATTTAATTTTCTTCCTTCGGTAAGAACACATCGAGTACTGCCACTGTAGGTGCAATATCATAAATTAAGTATATAGTACGTCACAGAGTGTCTTAACACAAGATTTTTACTGCGCGCTACATTAAGGATACAATGTAAAGCCGCAAGAAATAAGGACTCTCTTGTAAGGACTTGAAATAGACATAACAATATTAACTAAACATATATATATATATATATATATATATATATATATATATATATATATATATATATATTATATATATATATATATATATATATATATATATATATATATATATATATATATATATATATATATATATATATATATATATATATATATATATATATATATATATATATATATATATATATATATATATATATATATATATATATATATATTATATATATATATATATATATATATATATATATATATATATATATATATATATATATATATATATATATATTAATATATATATATATATATATATATATATATATATATATATATATATATATATATATATATATATATATATATATATATATATATATATATATATATGTATATATATATATATGTATATATATATATATATATATATATATATATATATATATATATATATATATATATATATATATATGTATATATATATATATATACTTAGTCTGGCCATAAATACTGTTACTATTCAAAAAAAGAAAATATTACGTTTGAATTTGGAATCTGTCATTTTTATATGATTGCTTGATGTGTTTTCTTATTTTCGCGCCATTATATTGTTAAATATTTTGTTATATTAAAATGGAGTGGGGTGATAAAGAGAACCGAATCGCTGTGATTGCCTTACATAAAGTAGGTATGGAGAAAAGTGCAATTTTTAAAACCCTCCACCCGCTTGGTATTAGTCAAATGTTTGTTTACCGGGCTATTGATAGGTACAATGATACCTCCTCTGTTTGTAACAGAAAAAGATCTGGCCGTCCACGAACCGTTCGTGTGAAAAAGGTGATTAAAGCAGTTAGGGAAAGAATTCGAAGAAATCCTGTCCGTAAGCAAAAGATTTTATCTCGGGAGATGAAGATAGCTCCTAGAACCATGTCGCGTATATTAAAAGATGACTTAGGACTTGCAGCCTATAAGAGACGTACTGGTCACTTCTTAACTGATAATTTAAAGAAGAATAGGGTGGTAAAATCGAAACAACTACTTAAGCGGTACGCAAAGGGAGGTCACAAAAAAATTTTGTTTACGGATGAGAAAATTTTTACAATTGAGCAGTATTTTAATAAACAAAATGACCGTATTTATGCTGGAAGCTCTAAAGAAGCTTCGCAATTAGTAAACAGAGTACAACGTGGGCATTATCCCACTTCAGTGATGGTTTGTTGGGGTGTTAGCTATGAAGGGGTGACTGAGCCATATTTTTGTGAAAAAGGTATTAAAACGTCGGCACAAGTTTATCAAAATACCATTCTTGAGACGGTAGTTAAGTCTTTAACTAACACCATGTTCAATAACAAAGAATGTTGCTTTCAACAAGACTCGGCACCGGGTCATAGAGCTCGATCCACCCAATCTTGGTTGAAAACTAACGTTCCGGACTTTATCAGCACTGAAAACTGGCCGTCGTCAAGTCCTGACCTAAATCCATTGGATTATGATTTATGGTCAGTTTTAGAGAGTAAGGCTTGCTCTAAACGCTATGATAATTTGGAGTCCCTAAAACGATCCATTCGGTTGGCAGTGAAGAATTTTCCTCTAGAAAGAGTTCGTGCTGCTATTGATAACTGGCCTCAACGTTTAAAAGACTGTATTGCAGCTAATGGGGACCACTTCGAATAAACATTGTATATTTTTAATAGTTATATATTGATGTATTAAACTAACTCACTATGAAAGGAATAAATGTTACGTATAAAAAAAAATCGTGCTTTTCTTTATAACAATATTTATGGCAAGACTAAGTATATATATATATATATATATATATATATATATATATATATATATATATATATATATATATATATATATATATATATATATATATATATATATATATATATATATATATATATATATATATATATATATATATATATATATATATATATATATATATATATATATATATATATATATATATATATATATATATATATATATATATATATATATATATATATATATATATATATATAATCTTTTATTCACTTTCATTCTCAATTAAAAGCAAAATAAAACGTTTTGCAAATCAATTGTATATATAAAGTGGATGTTATTTAAATAACATTACAATAACTTTGAACGCTTAATTAAAATGTCTGTTCAATAGACTATAAATACCAGTTTACATTCATTAACATATTAAGTGGTTTATTTGCAGTTTTATGACAAGTTTTTTTTAATTAAGTTACTCGATATTTGTAGCTAGACTATACTTAAAAGCTTTAAGTTGGACAAGGAATTGTCTCCGTACTAGATGATAGCAGGTTCATATCTCATTATATAACCAGAGCCTATAAATTTTTTATTCTGTAATCTTATATATCATATCCTTTTTTCACATACTTAGCAATCGTGGTTAATAAAATAACCTAAAATACATTAATTAACCATTAACCATTAGTGCCAGGACGAGTGAAGATTTTTAAGATGCTAAAATTTTATCATGAACTAGATTAGCATAGATTATTAGATATACAATGCAATTCACAGTATGTCCTGAATCTGCTTACGTGATTGATCAAAAGTCATCCTGTAGATGACGGTGGATATACATTTATAATATACCTATTTCCCTTATTTTTATATTCCAGGTAGCTCTCGGTCTAGACATACCCGAGTGGGCTAAGCCCTTGTTACCTAAACTAGGTGAAGCAGCGCGACTCTCATACAGATTGTATTTCCGGTACGAGGAAATGAAGAAAATTGG
>JAZFAU010000568.1:0-10000 GCA_037178615.1 Dione vanillae
ACCAGAGAGTAGCCCTGGCATAGTGCGCTGCGTGATATTCAAAATGTTTCTATCATATCATTCGTTACGACATTTAAATATCTATTTTAAATATTCTACTGTTACTATTCAATACACAATATCTTTACACAAACGCTTTACGCTTAAAATACGTACCGTATTGGGTTTATCCCGCTTCTGAAATATAATAAAACGCCTTTCTTCTTATTTATTAATATATTTCAGTACTTCGTCGGTTTTGAACATTTAATACAAAATACAATCTTCTTATAATGAAATATTAATTACAAGGGACAATAATTACGACCAGCTCTCGTCAGCGCTCCAGACCAATTAAAAAATCTTTGACTAGCCCATCGTTATTTTATAATGCCCCCCATTATTGTCAAATCCCTTTCTTTTTTTAACAATTTTGAATAAAATAGTCAAATCACTTACTTTCTTTAACAATATTAAATACTATAGTCAAATCATGAACAATATTGAATAAAATAGGCAAATCACATTAGTCAAATCACTTACTTTTTTAACAATATTGAATAAAATAGTCAAATCAAATACCCTTTAACAAGCTTAAACGTCAAATGAAAGACTTACTTAAAAACTAATGTAATTGTTTTTAGAACATAGATAAAGTAATAAAACAAGTAATATTTAAAAATAAAATACAAATTTTGAAAATCATCACATAATCGTCTCAGAGGCTGTCAAGAGTTATTGCCAACTGATAAACAATTAAAAAAGAAGAAACGCGGTTCTAGCGCCCAGGTGGTTTGCAATAAGAATAAGTTGGCAGTCGTAAAGTGGAACGACAATAAAGTGGTTACACTTATTAGGACCTACATAGACTCGTACCCCTTAGAAACAATCAAACGATACGATAAGGATGAGAAAAAGAAAGTAGATGTAGAATGTCCTCAAGTGGTCAAACATTACAACAAACATATGGGAGGGGTCGATTTATCAAATATGTTGATATCGTTATATAGAACTCCCTTCAAAAGTCACCGTTGGTACTTGGGAATATTTTCACAACTTGTTGATATGTGTATAAATAACGCTTGGCTCCTACATAGAAGAGATAGGAAGAAGACTTCATTGAAAGATTTCAGATTTGAATTGTTTGATGGGTTGTCTAAGTCTAATAGAATAGGAACAAACCAAAACGTTACAGACGATATAGGCGAGAATCTGAAAATCCATAAACCAGTCTCAGTCCGACCAACTGATAGCGTCAGATTTGATAACACAGGTCATCTTCCAGAAGCAGGTAATGAAATAATGCGTTGCAAATATTGTAAGAGTGGAAGAACATCTGTCTACTGTATAAAATGTAACGTACATTTGTGTTTTGTTGTGGGAAAAATAAAACGTAATTGCTTTCGTAATTTTCACCTAAAATAATAAAGAATAATTTAAATATTTCCTCCTTTTTTTGAAATAAATTTATAATAACCTGAATAATGTAATTCATTATGTCCTTGGTAGTGTACACCAAAATGTACAAACAATTTATTTATAATATTTCTGTAAAATTGGCAGTGTACATTGTGATGTACTTAAGTTTTCTCGAAACCTAGGATACCTAGATTTTTATTTTTATTTTTCTCAAGTTGTCCATTCATAAATTAAACAAAATTTATCAATAATTTCCTTTTCTTTCATATTTTTAGTTCTTGCCAAGTAAAGGGTTAACGGCAACATTTCTTATTACCCTCATACGTATTAATTTAAAATTGGATTGTAGATGTTCCCTCTAATACTTGTCCACGTCTAAACAAATCTCTATTCTTTGTCGTTTTACTTCTTTTGATTTAATTTTTTAAAACTTAAGTCAGTTTATAAGCTAAAATAAAATATGCATTCATGTTTTTGTGATAACAATGACGTAAATCAAGCCGGTATATGTCAAGCCAGAACCAACAATATATTTTTTATACGTAATCTGTGGTCGTACTAAGTCGATGCGTTTGTCACTTATTGTGGATAAACTAGTATTTTCGGCAACTAGTCGACCGATTTCAATATAGTGGCAACATTGTGAACATAAAACTCATATTAGCAACACTTTAGTTATAGAAGGTTTATAGAGCGTTTATGAATACACGCATTTATCGAACGTTCTATAACCATATAGAGCGTTTTAACTAAAGTATGCTTAAAACGTTCTATAAGACATTTTTATGAATAAGACCGTTAATGTTTACTAATTTGAATAAAAAAGATTAAAAAATACACTTTTCAAACAAATTTGAATAGAAATAGAAAATGTAAATTTATGTACCTATATGTTAAAAAACGTAGATAATAGTAAAGTTAAATAATTATTAAACGATGTACTCAAAAATATTAATGATGAAAAATAATACGAAAATAATAAAATTGCGTAATATAATCGTAAAATTTATTACGTAATTATTATAAATAATCGATTTACTTAATAAGTTGCTAATTTACTTATTAATTAGCTATTTCTATAATTTTTTAGCGTTTTCTGCAGGGTTTCGTACTTCGATAGGTGAGCGTTGACAATTAACACTGACAGTTTCAAGCGATTGTCAAAATGAGCAACATGGCTGTCAATTAGCGATTGACACTGTAGAGACGATTAGATATCTATTTCGACTCGATGACCTTGTTGACGTTTTATTTTTGGCTACCATTTTCTTTTCATTGGTTTAAGTCACGTGACTTATCGTTTACTCCATACATATTGTTAACATAAGCAATTATCAAATTGCGTCTTGGCTAAGGCCTCTGACCCTCAACTTTCTTATTAAATATTGACAGTATCATAGTGTAATGTCAACGGTCAAATGACAAAATGTCCGCGTTCCATTTCACGTACGCATGTATGTATATTGACATAAAATATTCATGTTCTTAAAATTAATTCTGTCAATATTATAGAACTTATAAGCTTATTATTTTATTAATTTCTTCAGAGTATATCTTTGGAAAGAGTACATTTATTATGAATATTATTATTTATTGAAATGATTATTCCTTATCTTTGTTCTCATTATAAAGTGTTTTTTTTTTATTCTCAGTGTCGATTGATATCATAAAAATGACAAAAAAATATTAATTAAAAATAGGCATTATCTCTCGTCACCAAGTAATGTTCTCGTTAATGTCTTGGGGTAGCGGAAATTTGTAAACATCTCCCTACAGAGATGCTAAACAATATAAAGTTTAAGTTGTATAAAAGCATTGAGAATATCGCCGCGGCGTGATGAGAACGCATGGCTCAGTGGTCAGAGCGCTGCACGGTTTGCAAGAGGGCGCGGGGTCAAATCCGGCTGCGTTCAAACCTTTTATGTTTTTCTTTGAGTATGTATTTAATGATGCCATTTTCACAATTATGATATAACATTATTTCTAATGGAATAAACAGAACTAAAAATAATATTTTTTTTTTTTTTTCTTTTTTTTTTTCTCAGCGGATACGGAGAAAGCAGTGGACTAGGCCAAACGGGGAGTGTTTAACACTAGGTTCCCCGGTCCTTGCAGGTCCTTCTGCTACCTGCGCGGGCTAAAGCGTTGAAGCTAAAAAGAAATGATTAATCAAAGTTTTTATAAGCTGGATAAATTGATAATAATTATTATTAACATTACTACATTAACATATGACTACAGTACAATCACTCTTATACTACTAAAAAAAGTACTGAGTTGTGAAAGAAATTATTATACAATTTTAAGCAATTAAATCAAATATTGTAAAAATGTCTGAAAAGAGTTAATAAATGTATAGTATTTAAGGAATAACAAAGGTTTGTTTTTTTTTATTTATTTAAAACTCCTGGCAATTATGTTTTTATATAAGAGTGGGTCCCATACTACACACATATGTATTCACACTTGTACATTTCTATGGGTGATTTGAAATGAACAAAAAATAAATCATAAAAACATGTAACTCTGGAAAATAAAAAAACTCTTTTTACAAATATAATACAAGTTTATTTTAAAATATAAGGTATTAATGTTACATAACACTTAGAACCTCACAAAACAAAAATGTCAACCAACAGTGTTTCATGCCCAAGGAGAATATTTATTGTTCACACCTGGTTTTGAACTAAATGATTTAAGCTCCATTAGTAAGTATCTTTTGAAGGAATGCCTGACAAAAAATACCACACATTTATATCATTTTTTATGCCTTTGTCTTCTTATTCTTCTGCTTTTATTAATGGTGTTCGATGTGGGATGTTATGCCTTTGTTTTAATATTGTTAGCTAATATTTTTTTTATATTAAAGGAAATAGTAAAAAAGTCTTTATCTTGGGTATGTAAGACATTGCTATATAGTAAAAATTGATCATTTTATTGTTAATTTCATTATTTTTAGGACAGTTTTAATTAACTTATCATTTCTAGGCCAGCTGCTAATTTCCCCTGTTTTTTTTAAGTTTTAAACCTTAGTAGTAATATTTTTCATTTGTTGATGTTATTGTCACCAAACTCATATTAAACCTGAAAAAATCAAGTTTAGTGAAATTAGGTTGTCAAGTACTGATTTTGAGCTTACATTTTAATGTATTCTATTTTAGGTTTTAGGATTTGGAAATGGTGCAATGTTAGGACCATTAATATAAAGAAATGTACTGAGAAATGATTGTTGAAAATAATGTATTATAAAGTGAAAATATATAGAAAATAATCAGACATATTGGTATTAGTTAAAGAATGTACTGAGAAAAGAGTTGAAATAATGTATTATAAGTGAAAATTTATAGAAAATAAAATAGAAATATTGGTATTAGTATAAAGAATGTACTGAGAAAAATGAGTTGAAATAATGTATAAAAGTGAAAATTATATGAAAATTAAAATAGCAATATTGGTATTTAGTATTAAAGAATGTACTGAGAAATGAGTTGAAATAATGTATTATAAAGTGAAAATTATATAGAAAATTAAAATAGAAATATTGGTATTAGTATAAAGAATGTACTGAGAAAATGAGTTGAAATAATGTATTATAAAGTGAAAATTATATAGAAAATTAAAATAGAAATATTGGTACTAGACCATTATTGTTTAGGCAGATCATCGGATCTCAGGTTTGATTCCTCATTTTAATCATTTTTAGGGAGCCCCACATGTGATTGTTGCATTACATATAAGTCTTCTATTTACACAAAAAGCTGTAGATTCTACTGGTGCAGCTTTCACAGCATCTGCATGCCACAGTGTTGATTGGATTATAACATTGTATACCTTACACTTAACGGATTACTGAAATGTAATATCCTTGATAAAGACGAACTTAAACTTAGACATATTAAATAAGCATTTATAACTATACATTATTTAGATAAAATTTACTTCTCTCCAATATATATCATTCTCACTGCTTTAAATTAAGATGAGTAAATATTACTAAGGCTTATTGCCACTAACGATATAATTAAAAAAAGGCCTTTTTGCACTTATCGAGTGTTTCGCTAAGGTAGATTGTCAAAATAGATATTAGTGTCTAGTAAAAGACAAAGTTGTAAAATATTTAAATATTAAAATTAACACCAAGAAAACTTCCGTAACATCCAGAACACAAAAGCGAGATCTCAACTCATATTTTCAAAGTTTTGCAACTTACTTTTTGGTAGTAAACAATGTTGCCATTAAAATAAACATTATTTTATTAACATATAGTCAAAATAAATTAATTAGTAAAGAAAATATAAAATAATGAAAGATTTTAATAAGTAATTATACCAAAGAGTTGGAGGGATATAACACGTTTGTGGTTCTAATTGGGTAAAAAGGCGAAAGAGAGAGAGGTGTGGAAAAAGATAGGGATAAAGAAAATATTAGTGATACACAACTGGGAAATGTATACTTTTTTGTGTGGTAGTAGAAATAAAGGTTCTTTAATTTGTTTTATTCTGTTCTGTTGTTGTGTTTTTATTTATTAATTATATCTATAAATGTTATTCAAGAGTCGATGCTATATGTTTTTTAATCACGTTTTTTTTTTTAATTATTATAAAACAATTTTGTAAAAATAACTTTTAACTTATTTCTGTTATCAACGAAAACTTAATATTAAAAAGATTTATATATTTTATTAAATGTAAATGGTTAAGGGCAACATTTAAAGAGTGATCCCTTGTATCGTAACTGAATGTTAACATTTTAAACAATGACGAAGACTATTATATAAATCTATTAAAATAATAAATAATAAACAAAATCACACTTTTATATTGCCTTTCACAATTCTTATATTTCAGTACTTTAATATTATTATTGAGCGAGTGAGGAGCGCAGCGACGAGCGAAGCTCTCTTTTAGTGGGGGTTTATGCATTCTTTGTTCGCTAACTCCTCCTAGACCACTGAACGATTGTGATCGGATTTGTTTTAAACGATCACTGTGGTCATGAGGAGTGCCTACATATATAAAAACTGTGATCGGACATGTCCTTGAGGAATAATAACATATAAGAGTTCGCTTCAAAAAGTGTCTTTATTGTACCGCTTCCGCGCTCGCTCAATTAACAGGCCGGATGGGCTGAATACCTAGTTTTAATTTGGTTTTATAAATATATTTATTATCTGTGACTAACTTATAATTAAAATTAATCTGTATCGACAAAGACATTGTTTCGATTTTTAAAGTTTTGCCGGGTATATATGTATATCACAGAGTACACTATATATACTGCTATAGAGTGGTAACTCAACTCTCTTGTATACAATGCCATCTATCGGGAAGTTGTGCAACTAAAATATATATAACCATAATATGTATGCTCTTTTCTATAGCACATTCCATAGTATCATAGTTTATCCTAATTATTACAAGATCATATAAATATGCAACTTAAATTACTTAAATAATTGATTGTTGCATAATTACATGACCTTGTAATAATTAGGATAAAGTATGTGATAATACATACATAAAGGCAAATAAAACCGAAGGTTATAAAAGAATAAAACAAGGTTTTTTTTGGAACTTTTATTTCTTTTTCTTAAACTTTTATATTTAAATGCTAAACATTTTAATAAATCTTGCTGGTTCATAATTTGTAATCGCACAGAGAGAATTTTGTTTACATCTCTACACCAATTACATAAGAAGAATATGCACGAAGTAAGCATAATTACTAATAACTTCTCTACATATCACTTTTATGATTTTCGCATGATCAAAAATTAAATCAAGCCTAATCTGTAGAACTAGTTTATATAATTTTTAATATTTGAATATCCGGCCTTTCTTTAATTATGAAATGTATAATATCCTGTATTTCAGAAAAGCATTTAACTAAATCAATAGCTGGATATGTCAAATAGTTCTTTTTCGAATTGTATTCCCGCAATTTAATATAACTATTCTCTTGGGGCGAATACAAATTTACACAAATTTTACAATTTTTGAAAACCTTTGTGTGACTTTGTTTTAATAAATAGCCAGTTACATATTCTAATGCAGCTATTATTCGCAGATCCCTTTTTTTAGTAGTTAACTCTACTAACATATTATCATTACAAATGTCTTCATAATGTATTTCAGAACAACTGTTGTCTTTATATTCATACTTATACATGGTTTTGCTCAAGGTGACTAGAAGATATTTTTATTATACTATAGTTTTCAACTTTTAAATTGCTACTTTTGAATTACACATATCATTATAATTCTCACTTTATCAGTTTAAAATTGAGGAAAAGCCTCTTTCAGGGTAATAAAGGTTTAGTTTCTTTTTGGTGGGTTTCTTAAACATATAATTAAATATTAATTATCTTACTTGATGTGGGGGTTTTCAGGGTTCCAGAGTTCAAAAATGCAGACATAGAAGGAGATGGAATAATGTTAAATAAAGGCTAGATGATGAGGCAGATGCTGCAGTTATATCATATAATTTGACATAACTGAATTGTTTGCTAATTCAGCTAGAGGTACTCTCTCGGTGACTGCATCTGGACCTGCATGCTTAACTAGCTTCTCGGTATCGACAGTTTATTACCTTGTATCTATATATGGACTTGTGCCCACTTGCACTTTGTTATTGTTCATTTCGTTCATGTTTTTATTTCATGTAATAAATTATTAAAAGGTTGAGGATTTATCGCAGAATACTTGAATATTACGAATGTCTCACATAGTTTATTGTTTCACATAGCTTCTATATTAAATAAATAGTAACAAAACATAACATTTAACAATCTATTATCATTTATCAATTTACAATCCGCAAAATAACTTTGCATAGTGATATTGTTAAAGTGAATTGATTAGCGTTCAGAAATGTTACATTTATGTTCTACGTGTAGCAGCACTTTGTAAGACGTCCCTTGAAACATGATGTGCATGCCACAGAAGCAACGTCTGTCTGATAAAACTGTATGCCGCCACTAGTGACGTCATCGAAACGAGATTAGTCCCGAAAAGGACTGTTTTGTTACGTTTATTAACGTCATAGTCAATTAAAACACGAAGCGTATAGTTCTGAAAAGAACTGTTTTTATTTTCATCTGCGAGCATCTTCTCATATTTATTCTTTACATCACACAACGAGTTGACACGGCGAACTTCGGTGCAGACACCCTCTCTCCGCGCGGCGCTTGAGCAAAATATTCGACGCCATTTTTTTTTTTTTTTTTTTTCTGAAGGGCTTGAATGCTGTTGACCACAATTGGTCTTGACAGCGTCACCGGGCGGGGGGGGACGGAGTGTGCCTCGTCCCCAGAGAATAAATTGAGCATTAATGGCTGCTCAGAAGAAGGTGTGTAGGACGGTCATGGACCGACTGGCCCCGCCGCGCCGAGGCGCGGTCGTGCCGTTGTTAAAGATGGGCCGCGTCGCCTGTTACAGCGGCGACGGCGAGACTTTGGGACTGAGGAGTGTAACCTTCCGTTGTAGTTGCGGTTGGCTACAGTAATTGGGTCATCGGGGTCTAAAAGAACGCTTCGAGGGCGTCGAAGTAATTTGTGAGGATGGGGAGCGTACTTAGACGCTTGAACGATTAGGGGATTAGGGTGAGAGTCTGCGCGCTCGTAGTAGCGCTTGGCTAAGCCTTTGCAGAACTCTTTGATCGATTCCAATTCGAAGTCTTTATGTAGGTCAACGTTGCGAACGTACCAGGGGCATCCGGATGCTATCCTGAGGAATTTATTTTGGACTCTCTGAAGGAGATCTGTGTTAGTGTGTGCGAACACTACACTTGCGTAGGTCATTATGGGGCGGATGCAAGTTTTGTACAATGTCAGCTTGTTACGAAGTGACATTTTACTCCGCTTGCATATGAGAGGGTACAGCCTGCTCAGGATGAACATGGCTTTGTTTCTCACGTGTCTAATGTGAGGGCGGAAAGTGAATCGCGAATCTAGGATGACGCCTAGATATTTGACCTGGTTTTCCCAGGGGATCGGTTTATTTTGTAGCCGTATAGTAGAGACGGTTGCGTACCGTTTACGCGGAAAGAGTACCGCTGCGCTTTTCTCCGGGTTGACCTCAAACCGCCACTTGCTAAACCAATCGCCTAAGGCGTCGGCCGCGAGTTGCAGTCTTTCGGCTAGGATCCAAGCGGAGCGGTCCGTGGTGTAGAGCGCGGTGTCGTCGGCGTACATCGCGAGTTCTACTTTTGGAACGCGCGGAATATCGCTCGTGTACAGTGCGTATAGAAGGGGGGAGAGTGTGGAGCCTTGTGGGACTCCAGCGCGGACGGGACGACGCGACGAGAGGGTCCCTTCTATACGGTAGCGGAACGTGCGGTTCGACAAGTACTCTCGAATGATGTGCACGAGAGTGTCCGGGAGTGCCATACGGCGGAGCTTGAAGAGCAGGCCGTTGTGCCAAACCTTGTCGAATGCTTTAGCGATATCTAAGAATACGGCAGCCGTGTCGCTGCGGATCGAACGGTGTACGTGGTACTTAGCGATATGTTCTGTGAGTCGGTGAACTTGATGAACGGCAGAGTGCCGTTGTCGAAATCCAAACTGCTCGTCGATGAGCAGTTTCTTCGTCTCTACTATTTCTTT
>JAZFAU010000568.1:15000-39730 GCA_037178615.1 Dione vanillae
AACAAATACATAGTGTATTTGTAGTGTAAGGGTACACTTGAAGTATATATATAATAATTTTTCTAATTACTAAAATATGACATATAAAAAAAGGATAAAAAAATAAGCAATGACAGAACAGGTGCATAGTATTTTTTTTTATTTATTTATTTTTTTCACCCCAAAAATGAGAGACGTCCATTTTTTTTTTCATAATAGCATTATATGTATATAATGCTATTATGAGAAAAAAATGGAGATTAAAACTCCCATTAAAAAAAAAACGTCGGTCAAAATTAAATTAAATTAAATTAGTGTCTCTAAAAGTAAAATTTATTTATTTTTCTTTTACAAATCTTTAAAAAAATAATAATAATATTCGTCTTTGCGAATGTTAAAAAATAAATAAAAAAACAAAAGAAACACATTCGTTACATCACTAGTATAGATATACGAAGATATATTTTATAAGACATAACTTTTTTTTTAATTATTATTTTAATATATACTTGTATATTACTATTATTTTAATTTTAAATTCATATATGACTAGTTTTTTTTTTTTTAATTTTTTTTTTGTAGCTTCGCTTAGTTGCCAGAACGTTGCCAAAAGGAAATAAAAAAAAATTCAATCTTACCCTCATGGGAATTGAACCCACATACCGTCGCGTTCACAGGCTGATTGTACGCCTCTGCGTCACAACTGTCTTTATTCTCATTAAAACAATTTTATACTTAAAGAAAACATAATAATATAACGCACCTGGATTTGAATCTACGACCTTTTCGGAACCATGCGTCTTACATCACGCCGCGTCGATATTCTTATAAGCTTTATCAAAGTCAAAGTCAAAACAATTTTATTCAAAATAAGAAGTACAAGCTTCATTTTTTGAACGTCAAACAATCAATTTAATTTACCACCGGTTCGCTAAAGTTAATGCCTCAGACCTGAGAAGAACCGGCGTAAGAAACTCAGCGGGACTTGATCTGCTTTATTTATTTATTTTTTTTTTATTATTTTTTTTTATTTTCCAGATGTTTACAATTTCACAATTCCTATTATTGACAACGATACTCTTGAACTAGACTGGAGCGAGCATTTCATTCCCAAGGTGTGTCATCATTTATGAAATCATTAATATAACTTATATCGTTGTTATCGATTATCGCGACGGTTACTGGGTTCGATTCCCAGTTGGGGAAGATGGATTTTTTTATTTCCATTTTCTTCGCTCTGGCAACTAAGGCAAAGCGCGACGTTGAGTTCCGCCACTCAACACGCAATGCCTCGGAAAAGGCGGAAAGCGGGGACGGAGAAAGTAGGGACTAAGCAACGGAGTGTCACACTAGGTTCCCGCGGTCCCTGCAGTTCCCTCCGCCTACCCTGCCTTGTGCGGGATAATGCGTGAAGCTAAAAAAAAAACTTATATCGTAGTATCGTATATACAACTTATTTCGTTGTTAGCATCTCTGTAGGGAGATATTACAAATTTCCGCTAGCCAAAGACCATTATAAAGAACAATCGTTTGGCGAGAGAGAATGCTATTTTTATTAAATATTAAATATAAAAAACGTTTTTCTTTAAGTTTTTTTTGATATATGTGTGGATTTAAATATTAAATTTTTAAAAATCATAAAAATATATATATTTTTTTTATTTTAAATAATTTTCTCTTAACAAATTAATGCCTTAGGTGTTATAACAATTAAGCCTAATACTGTTTATTTATTTATTTTTTTTAAATAAAAAAAAATTTTTATTCCAAACTATTAAACTGTGATGTAATCTGATATACTAAAGACTTTTTGTATTGATCACCGATCATAGGGTTGCGGGTTCTAATCCTTTAAAAATTTAATTTTTTTTTTGTATCGCACTGAAGTGATGGCCATTTAAAAAAATCATATAAATATTTAAAATTAGTTTTTATTTTCTATGAAGTATATATTTTGTAAGATTTTTTTTTTATTTTAATGTGTCAGGTGAATGCAGTCCCGCCCGCCTTACAAAGTTATAGTCGAGAGGGTCTACAGTTATTTATTTTGGCTTTCAGGTAATTTATGTTATTATAATAATATTAAATAAAATGTAGAATATATATATATATATATATATATATATATATATATATATATATATATATATATATATATATATATATATATATATATATATATATATATATATATATATATATATATATATATATATATATATATATATATATATATATATATATATATATATATATATATATATATATATATATATATTATATATATATATATATATATATATACTATATATATATATATATATATATATATATATATATATATATATATATATATATATATATATATATATATATATATATATATATATATATATATATATATATATATATATATATATATATATATATATATATATATATATATATATATATATATATATATATATATATATATATATATATATATATATATATATATATATATATATATATATGTTTATTCCTATTTGTGCCGCCCCCTGCGATGACCCCCGCGCGGGTTGTCGTAAGAGTCTTGTGCCAACTCCCGGCGCGAGCGGTCAGTAGTTTGTAGTAGTTGTCGAGAGGTAGTAAAGGGGGCACGTGAGACGGCCGACGCGAGCGCACGTCCTTCCTGAATCTAATATTAATTAGCGGTGTGATTTTCCCTCAGCCTTATTTGATTTCCCTTTTGTGTATTCCCTCTTGATATTGAACCTGACAAAGACAAACCTACAAAAGATAATAGTGAAAGTAACCCTAAGTGAAGAAGACTAATGTGAAACATTCCTTGGCGGCCGGGAACAATCAGTGTTTGTGTTGTGAATCATGAAGATAAGGTACTGTACAATTTCTATTATCCTAAAACCGACTATAAAGTAAATAATTAATAAATAACCTCCCCCTCAGCACGCTTCCACAAATGCGGCACACCCTACCCTATATCATTCAATATACATTTTCTGGTGGCAGGGCGTGGTTCACTATATTCTATATACATTTTTTGGTAGCAGAACGCAGTTCATTATATTCATTATATATACTATACATTTTCTGGTAGCAGAGCGTGGTTTTCATCCCTCTGGGCCCCCTTAATTATAGCGTAGTTTTCATCCCTCTGGGTCCCCCTTGATCAGAGCGTAGTTTCATCCCTCTGGGCCCCCTTAATTATAGCGTGGTTTAATCCCTCTGAGTCCCCCTGATTATAGCGTAGTTCATGCCCCTGAGTCCCTTTCATTACAGTGTTATTTTCCCGTTTTGGTATTTTGGCTCTTAATTTGGTACCTAACGCATAATTACAATATAATTTGATTTCCTAACCTTTTAAAACGTGTTCGCATCGAGTTGTTTAAAAAATAATATTATATGAAATTTTTATACATATAATATTGAATATATAATTGTGTAGGGTGAATGCATAATGTGTAAAATATATAAATAAATATTGAATATAATTTTATATATTAAATATAAAATATAATAAATACACATAATATGGTTACATATATTTTATAATATTACGCCTATACGTTATTACCTATCCCGTTTTGAATTATAATTGAAGTTAGTTAAAATATTTTAATATAATTTCCTTAAAAAACTAACTTACTTTAAAATATTATCCCTACACTTTTATTGTTACCCTTTTTTTTATTTTTATTTAAATGAAGTTTAAGCCTTAATTGTAGTCATATTATATATCATAGTATTTTATTATATTGCGATATATGTAGATGCGACGCGTCCCTGAACTTGACCGTAACTGGTTTCTTATCTCGCCAGCTGTTGTGGATTCATTGTTTATTACGAGTTTATTATTTTTTTTAATATTTTAGTTGAGTTATTTGTTTACTTGATTTCTGATCTCGCCCGTTGGTAGTGGGTTCATTGTTTATTACGCGTTTATTAATTTTAATATTTTAGTTCAGTTATTAGTTTACTTGATAATTTAAAATGGCTACTCATGATGAAACAGTAAAATGTTCCTTATATACGGAAAGCGCAGAATATAGAAAAAATATAGGTGTGGTACGCTTTGTTTCCGATTGGATTGCCGATACCTCGGAACTTCTTGGCACTTCTGAAATACCTAGATTATTAGTTAGGTTCAAGGATTTAGATTCTCATTGTAATTTATTTGTAAATGCGTCCTCAGTGCTCCTGGGTGGGTTAGACCCGGCTATCGATTACCAAGAAATTAGTTATGTAAAAAAAGAAGTGCGTTTAGTAAATAAGAAAATAGACGACCTCCGGGTGCGTCAGTTAGAGTTGTGCCCACCTGCTCCCGTAGTTGATCCTGTCATGGCCAGTACACCCGTAAAAATGAGTAGTAAAAATATTACTGAGCGAACTCCTTATAATAGATTACCTGATTTACCTATCCCTAAGTTTGATGGACGTCCTGACTCCTGGATAAGTTTTATTGATCAGTTTGACAGTGTAGTAGATTCCCAACACCATTTGACCCCCACAATGAAATTGCAGTACTTAGTTGGATCCTTAGCAGATGAACCTAAGCGGTTGTTGCTACATTTAAAAATTGAAGAAGGCAACTATGAAGTTGCTCGTGAGTTGTTGAAACAGCGGTATCACAATACACGGGTTCTTGCTGATACCTACATAACCCAGATACTTACCCTGCCGGAGATTTCGAATAAATTTACAGGTTTGCGCGCGGCCTTTTTGAACCCCTTGTTAACTGCCTATCGCTGTTTAGAACGTTTAAAGTTACCTGTCTCCTCATGGTCTTATATGTTAGTACATATATGTTTGACTAAGCTTCCCTCTGATTTGAAATCCCGTTTTGAGCGTTGTTATGGCGGTGACGCTGATGAGTTACCTACCTTTGAAAATCTTATTACCTTTTTGGAAGACGAATGTCGTCACCATGACAACGTTGGCAACACCTCCCTTGTAGATTCTAACCTGACGAAATTTAAAAGTACTGTACCTAAACATACTTACCTTGCGGCTCCTCCTTCCCCTATGTTAAATAATAGACAAAAAATGTTACCTTTAATAAATAATAGTAAAAAATGTTACCTGTGTGCTTCCTCTTCCCATTATCTCCGTGAATGTCCCGAATTTAGAGCTATGAATCCTAGAGAAAGATCGGGATTTGTAAAACATTCCCGGTTATGTTATAGGTGTTTGGACAAACATCCAATTCTTATGTGCAAGCGGGACTACAAATGTTCAACCTGCGGTCGCTCATCCCATCACACTATGCTATGTTTTAATGATTCCCGTAACCCAGTGTATCCCACCTCATCCAATCGCAATTATAATTATAATTCCAAATTTAATAAACGCAATTATCCGCGTACCTATCCTTCTTCTACCCGCGGTCCCCATATGGGCGGGGGCCAGCATAAGAAATATTCCCCTTCGCAACTCCAGCGCTCCCCCCAACGACATTCCCAGAGAGCTTCTCCCCCCAGAGAAAATGCTCCGCGCCAACCTAGACAGGTTGAAAATAATAGACAGGTTGAAAATAATTTAAGATATCGTGATAATTCCTATAATAGAGAAGATAGACCCACATAGCTAGATACTTGTATTACTCCCCTTTCCCCTTGCCTTAATATCTCACCCAATTCCCTTATATTATTGCCTACTGTTAAATTACACGTTAAAACTGCTAGTGGCTATTTTATTGAAGCGCGTGCCTTATGTGATACCGGTGCCCAGGGTTGCCTCATTACAACCGATCTTGTTGTTAATTACCTCAATTTGACCATCTCCCCCTCCTGTGCCCCTGTACGTGGCATAGGTAATATTCCTTTAGTGGTTTCCCGTGGTTCTATTTCCCTGTGTTTTAAACCTTTGTATAATTCCTTCCCTGAGGTGTCAACCTCTGCTATGGTTATAGATGTGATTGCCGGTACGCATCCTGAGTTTGAGTTCCCTGAGTCTGTGTTTTTTCCTAATAGTGATTTTTCCCTTGCTGACCCTACCTATAATAAGCCTGGCCCGATAGATATACTATTGGGTGCTGACGTGTTCGGCGCGCTTTTATTACAAGATAAAATATTTAACTTTAACGGCCTTACTGCTTTATCTACAATTTTTGGTTATATTGTTTGTGGTCCAGTCGCTGCCGATTATGGTGAATTGGAGCCCCCTATGACTGGAATATCCTTATCCCGTCTCATCGAGAGTTTCTGGAAGGTCGAAGAGACCCCTCAACCTATGATTGCTAACCCCTTAGATAACGTGTGTGAGATATTTTTTAAAAGTACAACCTCCCGTCACACTGACGGTCGGTTCATTGTGAGACTCCCCTTCCTGAACGATCGACCTACTCTTGGAGAACCTAAACCTACAGCTATCCGTCGTTTCCTTGGCCTCGAGAAGCGTTTAAACGCGGACCCTAAATTACGTGATAAATATATTTCTTTTATGCGTGAGTATATTGAGTTAAATCATATGAGTGTTTATCCCTTCCCCTTACCCAGTGAACATTACTTTATTCCCCACCATGGTGTCTTCAAGACCGGAGACACATCTAAAATACGTGTTGTTTTTGATGGTAGTTGTCCCTCGTCTAACGGTATCTCACTTAATGAGTGCCTACATAGTGGTCCTAAATTACAAAAGGATATTAGTCTAATCCTCCTTAACTTTCGTAAGCATGTCGTTGTGTTTGTGGCAGACATACGCATGATGTTCCGTATGTCGTGGGTACATCAGGATGATCGTAAATACCAACTTATTTTATGGCGTGAATCCCCTTCTGATCCCTTACTCACCTATTCCCTAAATACTACAACTTATGGTTTGCGTTCTAGTCCTTACGTTGCAATGCGTACATTATTAGAGTTAGCTGAGCAGGAACGTGATACTTACCCCAAAGCTGCTGCAGTCCTAGAGAATGATGTATACGTTGATGACTGTCTTACTGGTTCGGATTCCCTTGAAAATGCTCGTATCCTTAAATCTGAACTTGAGAATATTATGACTTGTGGTGGTTACGAGCTTAGGAAATGGATTAGTAACAAACCTGAACTTCTCGCAGACTTACCTTCAGATCATCTGCAGCTGTCTCACTCTTTTCAAGACCCTGATAACCCTCAAACATTTGCAGTCCTCGGTGTCCTTTATAACCCCACCAGTGATGCATTTACTTACCGTTTTTCATTTCAACCTACTGAGACAGTCACAAAGCGCAAGGTTTTGTCCTTAATAGCCAGAATTTATGATCCTTGCGGTTGGATATCCCCTGTTGTATTAAAAGCAAAATTATTTATACAGAAATTGTGGCTGTCTGGCCTTTCCTGGGATGATGTACTTACCCCTGAGCTAACCCTAGAATGGAACCTTTTTATTAGAAACCTTGAGTGTGTTAAAGATATTTCAATCCCGCGGCGTGTCTTTACTGACAGTTCCTTTTCCTATTCCATACATGGTTTCTGTGATGCGTCAGAATCCGCCTTTGCCGCAGTAGTGTATTTAAGAGCAGAAAATCCTTCAGGCCAGTGTTCAGTTCATCTCCTAATTTCTAAAACTAAAGTTGCCCCTATACGTACCCGATTGACTATACCTAAATTAGAATTACTTGGTGCTACCCTGCTTACTAAATTAATTAATCATGTTGTCCCTGAATTACGAAAGTCAATCCAGTTAGACTCCATCACTACCTGGACCGATAGTAAAATTGTGTTGGCCTGGCTTAAGACCCCTCCTCATAACTTACAAACCTTTGAAGCCAATCGAGTTTCCCAGATATCCTGCTCATAAGTTCAATCAGAATGGCGGCATATTCCTGGTAATGTGAACCCGAGCGATTGTGCATCCCGTGGATTAACAGCATCAACCTTACTTAAAAATTATTTATGGTGGTCCTGTACCTGGTTATTACTTCCTCACACCCAGTGGCCCGTTGCAGAGTCTAATACTGATTCTGATCCTAATCTTCCCGGACTTCGTTGTTTGTTAACCACTACTTCCTTACCTGCACCTGATCCATTATTCTTACTTGAACGTTTTAGTTCCTTTACAAAATTAATTGGCGTGACCTGTTATATGTTGAGATTTGTAAATAAAACCCGAAACTTACCCGTTGAGCTATCTGTATCTTTATCTACCCAAGAAAGAAAGCGTGCACTCCTGTATTTAGTAAAAATAGTACAGTCTTATTGTTTTTCTGATGAGCTGAGTTTGTTAAAACGTGGCGTTTCCTTGCGGTCTTCCCTAAGACGACTCTCACTCTTTCTTGACAAGGAAGAAATCATCAGAGTCGGTGGTCGTTTACGAAACTCTAATCTTCCTTACGATGCTCGTCATCCTATACTCCTTCCTAAAAGGTGTCATTTTGTTACCTTATTGATATCCCATTACCACGTAGAAAATTGTCATGCTGGAGCCAATGCTCTTCAAGCTTTATTATCCCGTGAGTTCTGGATATTGTCTGCTCGCAGAGCTATCCAGAATGTAATTTTTAAGTGCCTCCCTTGTTATCGCCTTAAAACTGCCACATCTCAACCTCCTATGGGTGAACTCCCTAGAGATCGTGTTACTCCTACCCGTGCCTTTGATGGTGTTGGAACAGATTTTGCCGGCCCATTCCTGACCAAAACCCAGGTGTTTAGAAATAAAAGATTAGTAAAGAGTTACCTTTGTGTTTTCGTGTGTCTTTCTACAAAGGCAGTCCACCTTGAAGTAGTTTCAGAATTATCAACCGAAGCCTTTATCGCTGCATTCTCTCGTTTTGTTTCCCGTCGCGGTCTCCCTAGTTTAATAAGATCAGATTGCGGTAGAAATTATATAGGAGCTTCGAACTATTTAAGCGATGTTTATGATTTTTTAGTTAAACATAAACTTGATATTAGTGATACCCTCACTAAAAGGGGTATAAATTGGTTATTTGACCCACCTGCCTGCCCTCATTGGGGAGGATTGTTCGAAGCAGCCGTTAAATCTGCGAAAACCCACCTTAAAAGAGTGATTGGCGAAACTCCTTTAACATTCGAGGAATTAATTACAATTTTTGCTAAAATTGAGGCGGTATTAAATTCCCGGCCGTTATGTCCCTTATCTAATGACCCTAACGATCTAGAAGTTTTGACGCCTGGTCATTTTTTGATTGGCCAACCTCTTAGTGCTTTGCCGGAGTATCCCTATAACAATGTAAAAATTAATCGTTTAACCCGTTTTCAAGTAGTGCAACAGATAACTCAACATTTTTGGTCGCGGTGGCAGTTAGAGTACCTATACACTCTGCAAACTAGGCAGAAGTGGACTGATCCAGTGAATCCTCCAACAGTAGGCGAGCTAGTCCTCATCAAAGATGATAATTTACCCCCTTTACAGTGGCGACGTGGTCGCATTTCCCAAATTTATCCTGGTAAAGATAGCGTTGTGCGTGTGGTCGATGTTAAGACATCGACAGGTATCCTAAAGAGAGCCTTAACCAAATTAGTTCGTCTACCTATTAGTTAGCTACTCCCATTTTCTCGTAAACATTAGATGTTTAGGGCGGGGGCTATGTTTATTCCTATTTGTGCCGCCCCCTGCGATGACCCCCGCGCGGGTTGTCGTAAGAGTCTTGTGCCAACTCCCGGCGCGAGCGGTCAGTAGTTTGTAGTAGTTGTCGAGAGGTAGTAAAGGGGGCACGTGAGACGGCCGACGCGAGCGCACGTCCTTCCTGAATCTAATATTAATTAGCGGTGTGATTTTCCCTCAGCCTTATTTGATTTCCCTTTTGTGTATTCCCTCTTGATATTGAACCTGACAAAGACAAACCTACAAAAGATAATAGTGAAAGTAACCCTAAGTGAAGAAGACTAATGTGAAACATTCCTTGGCGGCCGGGAACAATCAGTGTTTGTGTTGTGAATCATGAAGATAAGGTACTGTACAATTTCTATTATCCTAAAACCGACTATAAAGTAAATAATTAATAAATAACCTCCCCCTCAGCACGCTTCCACTGCGCGGCACACCCTACCCTATATCATTCAATATACATTTTCTGGTGGCAGGGCGTGGTTCACTATATTCTATATACATTTTTTGGTAGCAGAACGCAGTTCATTATATTCATTATATATACTATACAATATATATATATATATATATATATATATATATATATATATATATATATATATATATATATAATATTTAATGTTGATCATTCCTCGTAAAATATTCATTAATTCGCTTTGAACGAAAAAATCTCATCACTCATATAATATGCCCACGGCATACACGCATATTATACACATAATCCTATCGGAACTACCACCACCGCCACCACCACCATCATCATCATCTCGAACGAACCGCGCTTCTCGATCGCTTCTCGATAACCGCCCGCCCGACGCCCGACTCCCGACTCCCGACTATGTTTCCTCCTAATAATTCATTTTATTTTATTTCATTTATTTACTTATTTACTTTATTATATCCAAAGTACTCACCGATTATTGGTATATGTCGCCGGAGTAGACGGCGGTGGCGGCGGCGGCGGTGAGCAGTTCCCTTAGCGGAGGCATGCGTGTGTGTTTTACGAGGCTCCACTTGGAGATCCCGCAGACGGCACACCTCGACCCGCACGCCTGCAGGCCGTCTTCCACGGGCGAGCGGGTATTCTTCGCTTTCGATCTGCAGACGTTAATCATTGTTTAATTAAATTTTTATAGAGAAAAATGACTTTTAAACACGACTAGAGGTACGCGAGTAGCACCTCGACGAATTCGAGGGCTCGTATTTCGGCCGGGACGCCGTCTCGGCCCACATTTAGCGCTCGTGTCGACGGACAGGTTCACAAGCGAGCCCCTCACGGGTCGCGGGTTCATCTATACATATCAAATTATGTAAAAAATCTTATTATCTAGATGCATGTTAGTGAAAAGTTTTGTGCGTTCGTACGAGAAAATGTCTAGCGACACCGCGGCTCTCCTCACGGTATCGCTAACGCTCTTACTGCCACTAGCGACCTCTACCACGCTAGTAGCGTACAATCTCGCCGCATATATAAACTTTACTCTTCGCTCGTCACCGACTACTACCACTACGTCGTTGTCTCCGTTGTAGTGTTCTCGTGCGTACGTGCGTGTGTATAATTGTGTGATACGTGAAAATAATAAAAAAAAAAATTAAAATGGCCGATACAGCAGTCGCATCCGAAGCTCCCGCACCGGCGACGCCCGCGAAGAAACCCAAAGCGTCGGCGGCGCCGGCCGGCGGCTCCGCGGCCGCAGCCAAGAAGCCAAAGGCGAAACCGACCCACCCCAAGACCTCCGAGATGGTGAACAGCGCCATCAAGGAGCTCAAGGAGCGCAGCGGTTCCTCGCTCCAGGCGATCAAGAAGTACATAGCGGCCCAGTACAAAGTGGACGCCGAGAAGTTGGCGCCGTTCATCAGAAAGTACCTGAAGAGCGCCGTCGAGTCCGGCGCTCTGATACAGACCAAGGGCAAAGGCGCTTCGGGCAGTTTCAAGCTCGAGTCCAAGTCGTCCGCGTCGAAGGGCAAGCAGGCGTCCGCCGGGGCCGGCGGCAAGGGATCCGCCGCATCGGGCGCCGCCTCCGCCGCGTCCTCCGGCGGCGCTAGGTCGAAGAAGGCCGCCGGAGCCGCGGCCGCCGCCTCCGGCAGGGGCGGCAAGAAGGCAGCCGCCGCGGCCGCGTCCGCCGCCTCCGCGTCGTCGCCGTCGAAGTCGTCCAAGGCGAAGGCCGCCATCAAGGACAAGAAAGCGGCCGCCGCCAGGAAGAAGCCGGCCGCCGCGTCCGCCGCGGCCAAGAAGGCCTCCGCGGCCGCCGCCGCCGCCGCGTCGGCGTCCTCCTCGAAGGCGAAAGGCGCCGCCGCATCCAAGGCCAAGAAGACCGCCAAGCCACCGACGAAGAAGCCGAAAGCACCCAAACCCAAGAAGGCTGCGACACCCAGATCCAAGCCGGCGGCGAAGAAGGCCGCGTCGGCTGCGAAAAAGTAATATCAAAGTGTTAAACGAATTAACGCTCAGTAAGATAATTGTGCGAGTGTTGTTGTTGTTTGTGTTGTTGTTGTTGTGCGGCGGTGATGTGCTTGCAATAATAATAATAATGCAGCGTAACGATATGGTTCACGTTAAGCGTTCCACAACTGTGACGTCATCACCGTCATCGTCCACGGCTACTCCAACGACGACGACGACGACGGCGACGACGACAACGAAACACATGAATTCTTACCACAAGACGGCGTCCCGACGACGTCGCCGTGGCCGTGGCCGCGTGGTAGCAGCAGCGGCGGCGGTGACGACGATAGAACGTCGAAATGTGCAATATTACGCACGACAAAAAGCCCTTTTCAGGGCTAACAAACGTTTCAGAAATATTAAATTACTAGTTTCTACGATGAGACGTCTCTATCACGTATCAAATATATGTATATATATATATATATAAAAAAAAAGAAGAACTTACCAATTAAATCATGTAGCGTGCGAACCTTATTCATCCCAACACGTTTACGACTTCATTTCACTCCTATCACACTATCTGCAATCAATAAAAATACACAATATTAGCATGTGACATGTGCACCATTCATTATAACAATAATATATACATATAATATATAATAAAAATAACCATTATGAATTTTACACTGCAAACAAACATTCAACTGATTTGGCGGCAAAAATCCCAACCACAGTATATACAAAAATAAATTGACGTAGCTTTTCATATTTCGAATATGAAAGGATTAGATCTTAGCGATATTCAGCCTACACAGATAAACAAACACAAAAAAAAAAAAAAAAACTATATATATATTATAATATAATATTTATATGTTTAAATATTTTATTTTGTTATTTACTTTGTTTTATAATTATCATTATATATTTTTTTTTTTTTTTTTAAGGCGGTGATAACTTTAATTTAGTAATAAAAGAAAACGAAACATAAGAAGATCTCGGCTGTCCTCGGCTTTCCTCGACGTGGATATCGTGCGCGTTTGTAGCCACAGTCGCTGAGTCGCATCCCCACCTACTGTGCGCGCCGTGTGGCAGTATAAAACCCACTTTTGGCAAAAATTCTATATAAACTCACGTAGAACCGCCGCGCGCACACACGCTCGCGGACGTTATTATCTTTGTTTTATATTTATATCAACTCTCCAAATAACATGTCGGGTCGCGGTAAGGGTGGCAAAGTGAAGGGAAAGGCAAAGTCTCGCTCCAACCGTGCAGGACTTCAGTTTCCCGTCGGACGTATACACAGACTGCTGAGGAAGGGCAACTACGCAGAACGCGTGGGTGCCGGCGCACCGGTGTACCTCGCGGCCGTGATGGAATATCTGGCCGCCGAAGTGCTCGAGTTGGCCGGAAACGCGGCCCGCGACAACAAGAAGACCAGAATCATCCCCAGGCATCTCCAGTTGGCGATCAGAAACGACGAGGAGTTGAACAAGTTGCTCTCTGGCGTTACGATCGCGCAGGGCGGTGTCCTGCCTAACATTCAGGCCGTGCTCTTGCCCAAGAAGACCGAGAAGAAAGCCTAATTCTCACACCTCTTCAGTGCATAGTGCTGCGTGACGTCACGTGTGTGTGTGTATATGTGTGTTTTTCTGTGTGCGTGCGAGTGCCTGTCGCGTCGTAGATTGCGCGCGGCGCACACACAGATACAACTATCCACCACCACCACCACCACCAGCATTGTGCGCCGAAAAATTATTAAAAGGCCCTTTTCAGGGCCACAATATACATCCGTAAAAGCTTTGAAATTGCATAAAAGTTTCACTGTGCGAGACGTCTCACCTTCACGTCATGACATGACAAATAGATAGATATATATCACATAATAATAAATAGACTATTTACTACATGAAAGACAATTAATAGTATTATATATATATATATATATATATATATATATATATATATATATATATATATATATATATATATATATATATATATATATATATATATATTTCCAAAAAAAATAATATAAATAAATAGAAAATTCAAATAAGAATTGGCAGATAATAATATTAATACTTGTTATTATTTACACATTTGTTCAGTTAGTATTGACGAACAATACTAACTCTATTTTTTGTTTTTTTTTGTTTATAATGATATAAAAAAGCAATGGAAAATTCAAATAAGGAATTGGCCATATAATAATGGTATTCTTACATAGACTTTGGTATTATTATATATATATATACTAATATATATATATATATATAATATATATAGATATAGATATATATCTATATATATATATATATATATATATATATATATAATAATTATAGTGTGTTGTTTGTTCTATAATTACCTATACGTATCAACTGGGAGGTGCAGGGCAGCGTGGTTGAAGGGCGGCGGGGGGGGGGGGGGGGGGTTGGGTTTTAATAAGAATGCGGGGGGGGAGGGGCTCGTCCCCGTCTTGGTCGCGCGTAGGAGTCTCATTGGTCGATCAGTGTCGCGTGACTAGTGAACTCGCTAGCGTTGTGCGTTCAACCAAAGGAGTACATCTCGAGTTCTCGACAACGAACTTTATTTTCTCTTATCTTTCTCTTTTAGACCTTCAGGAAATACATAACATATTTAATCGTTAAATATTTATTATGTTCGCCGGCGTTTTTATTACGCTGTGTCGCTTCAGCGGCGGTCGCTAGGTCCGCCCACCAGTGACTATTGGGTCTTAAGACATTGGGTTACTGTGTGAGAGCAACCAGCAGCCTCACTGGCGATCATAGAGCGGCCGTTTAAAAAACGCGCAAGGCGGGATCGCTCCCGCTCGCGCACCAGATCCCCCGGAAACCGTAGGGAGCCAGTGGGTCGGGGTAAACCCAACCCCTCGCGCACGCCCCCTCCGGGCGGAAACACCAGCCGGGTCCGCGTTACCGCCGGAGCCTGACACCCAGCCGGTCCCTAGCCGACCGCAACAAAGAACTCCGGCCTCGCGCTTACCGAGGACTAGCCGCTGGCTTCCTAACCACCAGCGGCCCCACTGATACCGGGCGTGTGTTGGCAAGGCAGCTTTTGGCTGAGGCGAACACCCGGACACAGGAGGCCGCGCGACATGATGTCGGCCTCCTATGGTGCTTCTGGCCACAACAGGCGGCCTCTGCCCCCCACCGCGGGTGCGATTTAAAACCCCCCGCTAGGGCACCGCAAACGACGGACACCGAACGGGATTCTAGGCCCACTGCGCGGGAGCCAGCCATCCAAGCGATCGCCCTCCGCCCCCTCGCGCTTGGAGGTGGAGCTGTCGGCCCAGAACGGAAAACTGCACCGGGAAATGATTCTCGTTCCAGTGCAGCAGCGCGGGAGCCATTCACAGTCGACTGGAAACAATTAGCATGTTCCTTAAACCGACAGGGAAGAGAGAGCTCGAGCGAACCGGCTCCACAGGCGGACGCGAGGATGGAGGAGGTTGCGCGCCCAATGGACCACTACCCCACTGCGGACGCCCCAGGCCCGCAGGACGGAGGCCCCGGAAAACGGACACCCAACAAAGGCGTTGCGCGCAACCGCGCCCCGCCGCACCCGGGAGGCTCTAGGGATCCACGCCTCAGGGCAAGGGAGGCACGGCCCCAGCACCTATGCGGGACCGTAGCATCGACTCCCACCACCACCACCCAGCCGAACATGAGGACTACTGGCAGCACGGTCACCTTCGCCGATGCGCTCCGGGGGCAGGTAGCCAGAGAGCAAGCGGCGCAGGCAGCTCGGCAACAGTAGTCGAGACGGCGCAAAAAGAAACCCCGCTACCCACATCGTGGTAGAGGCCCTGCCAAACTGGGAGAACCTTTTAGGGCTTAAAGAAAAGTTGGGACACGCACCCAAACGCGCGACCCTTCGTAAAGGACTGTGCGTTTTACCCCAGAGTCGGCAGGATGAGTACCGCACCACTCACAGCGGTACGCGCCGACCTGGAGAAGGTCGAGAGAATCTCTTGGTTCTCTACGCCATCCCCTCGGAGATGGACGTACGGAAGGTAGCCTATGTCAGGTGGGCTTGCAGCGTCCACCGCACAACCACCTCCATACCCAGGTAGGGAGACACGGAGGCGATGGGGAGAAATAGGGTAACCAGGACGAATCGTCCGGCCATCCGGGCGAAAAAGGAAGGCCGGGCGTATCTTTTTTCGCGGTCCTAACAAATAACCCGGACCTCGTGCAAGGCATCTCAACATCACCGAGATGGCTGTACATGCCTGGAATCAAGATAGAAGCTCATTGGCGCAGCGCAAGGGCCCTGCGCAGTGCTCACCGTCTGCCAGGCATGCCGGCAATAGAGACAAGCGGTTCCACCGCACGATGCCTGCGTGGATGTGGAGGAAAAATGTCGCGCCGGGACTGCCCAGACCAGCTCGACGAAGCCAGTACACTGCGATATACGGAGGGGGGCCTCCACCCCGCACAATACTCCGAGTGCCCCAAAGCAAAACGGGAGCTCTCAATAAAAGGGGCCGGCACGCTGGCCTGACGACAGCCCCTAGAGAGACGCAGACTCGGTACGCAACAGGTACACACCAAACATGGTCGGCGAGGACGCCAGGCCTCAACTTTGATGGCTCCGGCAAATACTCAGTCAAAAAGAGAGGGGGAGTCGGACAGATAGAGCCTACAAAAGAGAGGTCCAAGGGGAAGGGAGAACAGGAAGGGGACGCGCTTTTCCTCCTTGCCCCTAAGACCACCCACCCAGGCAAAGCAGCCCTGATGCTGCACGCTCACTGCGCCAGCCCGCCAGTTCCGACGGGTCCCGCGCGACATCAAAAGGGACCATCGATGTCTTAAGGAGTCCTGGTGGCCCTCAGGAGAACCGGGACCCCGTAGGGTCGTGTCGCAGGCATGATGCGTCTCCTCACCAACTGGCTGAGTAGTTTACGGGCATATGTACTTGGAACATCGAACTCTTGAGAACCAGAGCCCACTTCAGGCTTTCTCATAGGCAAAATATGATGGTGGCTTATAAATGAGGACCCATTTGAGGACCATCGGACCACGTTTACCGCCCCGGGAAACCCACATCTGCGCCAGGGAATCTGAGGACCGCGCTTATCGTGGCCTTCCTCGTCGCGGTAAAAACGCAGCCTACCGCTATCTTCCCCTCTTTTACCCCGGACTAGCAGCGCTGTCCTTCCAGTGCCCTAGGGGTCAGAATTTGACGTCTTGGCAACAAACCCGGCAGACGTATTGGCCATATATCGACCTGCTCTTCGCCGCCTACGTACCAAGAGGTACACGAGATCTTGGTGTTACCACCCCACCACTTAGCTGGCTGGGGCACTGGAAACGCTCAAAACATCCCCCTGGCACTGCTCAAAACATGGACAGCATCCGGGGAGGAAGCTGTTCGAAGACGACGGAAAGGCATGGATACGAGGTGGAGGGGCTGACGAAACCCACACATTCGCCATGCGGGGAACCCACTCCTCAACACGATAGACATCATCGTGCATAAGGGGGTTGGGGATTCATTTCCCGGTGTGTCGAGCAGAACGCAGAAGTGCTCGCCTGACGCATTGGACGCCGACCACCTCCCGTACTGTTTTCGATACGGGGCTCGCCAACAGTCCCTAGGGCTCCCTCCACGCAAGGGTAGGATCTGTTGGCCCAAAAATTCGAGGTCCCTCCATGTTCCAGCGCAACCGGCCACGGAGAAGAGCGCTCGACTGATCCGCCATATCGGACAGACTCGGAGGGCGTCGATCACGGGAACGGTTTACAATATGCCAAGGATGCCACCTGCACCGACCGGGCAAATCCCTTAGGACTGCCACCAACCCACGGACATTGACCGGACCGCATTGCGAGTAAGAGGAAGACGACGCAGTGCGTGGCAACGACCCGCGAGACAGCAACCATAGTGGGGACGAAATTAAACGACTGGGTGTGAGAGAATTCGCGCAGCGCTCGCGGTTTAAGTCCACCAAGCCGGAGGGTTGGGAAGAGAGGATCAGGAACGCCACCAGAGGACGGGCGTGTCCCATTACTAAGCTGTGTCGACAGATGGACAAAGAAACCCCCCCCCATCCGACCCCTGTTCCACTCAGACGGCTCCGGCGCGCACGGACTCAAGGTAGGGACGACATATTGGAGACCACCTTGAGGGGTCAGTTTGCGCCCCAAACACCAGCATGCGACCAGGGAGTCCCACACGCAGCTGGAAGAAGCGGCGTATCGTTTTCGGCGGGACCCCCCTAAGCCGACTCCTCCTCCGCCCGTCTTCTCCCGTCGAGCGTGGAAGAGGGCAATTTCGACGCTCAAGTCCACGGAAAGTCCGGGGATTGATGGCGTGGTACAACATGGTGTTGCGGCCACTCCCAATGGAGGACATGCAGCACTCACCAGGCTTTCTCAAAACGCATACTGAGCGTTGGGACATTCCCTCAGGGCGTGGAAGGTAAGGCTGGTGGTGGATGTGGGGACGAAGCCAGGGAGGAACCGGGGAGACCGACGGTACGACTATAACGCTGTGAGCGCCACGTCCAAATGTTCGAGAGGTTAATGCTCCCTCTCCTGGAGGAGCATTTCAAACCGCGCCCCTAGAACAGTTTGGATTCCGAGTGGTCCACCGACACACTGCAGTTGGCACGGAGTGCTCCTTTTGACATGCGGCCGCCGCGAAAGGAACGGAGAAAGCAGTCGCAGCCTTTACTGGACGTGTCGATAGGCATTCGACAAGGTGTGGCACCCCGGATTGCTCCACAAAGTGGCTCCGAGTGGGCATCTCTTACCACCTGGTGAAGGTTGGCGATATTACTTCCGCGGCAGAAAAACCTTCCGGGTCAAGGGTTGCCAGCCTGTTAATGCAGGCACCTCCGTCAAAGACGGGGTCCGAGGGAAGTTAACTTTCAAGCCTGTAATCCATCTACACGCGACGACATCGCAGACGCCCGCAGATGTCCAACCCTGGCGCTCTACGGCCGCTGGACATCGCGTTCCATGGCCAAGTCCTCTAACATGACTCACGCGGCACTTCACAGCCTCCAGCGGGCCCCGACCTGCTACCGGAATGGTTAGCGGAGTGGAGGCTTACCAATCAACGTGGCGATAAAAACCACAAGCATCTCGTTTGGGGGTTTCAACCCGCGTTGCATCCTCCGCTAGTACTCAGGGATGAACAGGTCGCCTGGGCTTCGCAGAATCACATAACTGGGCGTCGATGTCGAGAGAAACCTCTCCATGACGCACAGGTGTTTGCCAGGCCAAGGAAGCAGCAAGAGCTGCGGTGGCTCTGTTGCGTACCCCTCTACGTCCCCCGCTCCTCTCCGACTCAAGCTGGGACTTTACAAACGTACGGTAGCACCCTGAATCTTTAAGTACGCGTACCCCAGCTGGTATTCCTCCAACGAGTCCGAGTTTCGTAGGCTCTCGAGTCCGGTGCAGAATGGGCTCCCGACGAGTCGTCCAAGGCTCTAGATAGTGAGGGGGAACGCTACCATGTACAGCGCTGACTTCCTATCGAAAAGGCTCGAGTTATCAATACGAGCACATTACCCATCTCGCTCGCCCGAGGCCATCACGGTGCTGACACCTCGGTGCATCCGCACATCCGTAGACATCGCAACAGTGGGCACGTTCCCAGCCGCCGGACCGTCGACGACTCCCCTCGAGAATTTCCTTCCCCATACTAACGGGATCCGGAGCTTGCTACCACGGGCGTGGGTCGCTTAAGCCGAGGCCCTCCCCGGTTCACGAGGGTCTCCAACTCGGTGGGATGCGCCCGGGTAGAACATAGCCTCTTCACATACCAGATTTAGTAGCCTTGTCCCTTTGTGGGACAAATGCCTAGGGCTATAAAGGCCCCCCCCCCAAAGAACGCCAATGTTAATGGGCGGAGGAAGAAACCTAACGGCAAGAGGGGCGATCGCCCTGATAGCCGTTTTTCCTATACCACCTCGTGGGGCTCTGGCCGGAGAGGGTTGATTATTTCCCGTGAAACCTTTTAGTACAGTGCCTGTAAGCTGCCAGTGCTTGGTGTACAATCTTACTCCATCGATCAATTCATATCATTAAATCGCCCAATGACGGCCCAAGGACTAGCGGAAAAGGCCGCAAGAAATCGGGCAAAGCCAAAAGAACATCTACCAAATCGGAAAGAAGAAGAAGAAGCACAAGAGGGAAAGGGGGAGCTACGCCATCTACAGTCTACAAAGTGCTCAAAACAATGTCAACGGACAACAGGTATCTCCAGTAAGGCGATGGTCCATCATGAACTCTTTCGTGAACGACACTTACGAGCGACTCGCCGCAGAAGCGTCACGTCCTCGCCCACTACAACAAGAGGTCCACCTCTAACATCAGGGAGGTGCAGAACATTCTGGAGGCTCCTGCTGCCCGGCGCGTTGGCCAAAGGCACGCGGGCAGCGAAGGCACCAAAAGCCGTAACCAAGTAACCACCGAGATCCAATGTGAAGTGTGTGTCCTCTGACAAATGCGATATGCGCAAGGCTGGCAAACACAGTGTTCGTCGGCGGTGGTGGTGGTGTACCACGCGGTGTGTCTGCACCGTCGCACTCCTTCGGCTCTACTCCTACCTGGTGGTGTGTTGTGCACCGTCGCATGGGCGTGTTCGACACGCAACACAAAACAGTCAAAAAAGGCCCTTTTCAGGGGCCCGCAAAAAATTATTCATGTTGAAATATACAGTTTCTCCGCAAACGTTCTAGAAAACGCTTTAATCGTGTATATATAAATAGCAAGTGTCTTAAACAAACAAAATAATAGGTAAGAGGTTTTACATTAAATAAATTGCGACCTTAAAAGAAAATTAGAAAATAAAAAAAATAATAAGTGAACATTCTTCAAATACGCTTATTAAAATTGGTCATTAGCTAAGTAATTAAAAAAACAAATTATAAATAATGTATAGTTATGATTCACTAATAGCATTCAGTTGACGATTACCTCAGTGTTGTTATCGTTAGATAGATTATTTTCCGTGATAGAGAAACAAGAAACTAAAAGAAAAAATAATAATATATAAACAAAATACTAATCAGAGAAATTATATTCTATCTGTACTAAACTGGTACTCATCATATTTGTTAAGGTGAATACATAATGTATAAACACGGTCCGTACAGGGTTCTGAACGATCGAAAAGGATATAACACGTCGCCTAACACTTAATCTGATACTGACGCGACGATTCCTTAATCCGCAAACGTAAACAATGTTCAATGCCGAATATACGCACACTCAGTACGACGAACGCGGACGCTGCGTTCCGGTCATCTTCGGCGAGAGAGTGCGACGCTGTGCGAAATGAGACCGGAACGTAATAAATACACCACTGTATAAATGGGGGGAAACGCGATGTTTCAAGGGACCCGCAGGGTGGCCAACCGTCACATGCCCCCACCGCCAAAACCGAACCTAAGGGTGACACCCGGCAGTCCACCCCCGCTTCAAGCCCAACAGAACAAACGAAAAACGATAACATAAGCGGCAACTCGCTGACACGATCAACCTAGTACGAACTAAGTCTGCTCGAAAAAAATTGCTAGGGAAAATTAGAACCAACATAAAACACGCAGACATAACCCGCGAACCCTCGAGCACCGCCGCTTCTGACCAGAGCCGTCAAAATTTTCTTTAACGCATAACCATTCAATGGCTGCGTAAATTAAAACACCCCATTTGTCCGCTGACACGCGACTCGCGCGCATAAAACCTAGAGCCCTATCGATCGCGACGTTCAACGCCCACAACAGTGTCGACGCGCCCAAAAACGACCTAATACGCGACTTCGTTACCGCGCACCAAACCTTCGACATTTTTTGCTCAGGAAACGTTCCTGAAACCCGGCATACGTTGATCGAAAATCGCGAAACAACTGACGCTTAATACGCAACGATCGACCACAACTCGCAAGGTGGAGGAAAATCTTTTATTTTAAAAAGACATTGCAATTGCGTTATTACCATTAGATCAGCCTGCGGCCCTTGAAACGTCGGAGGCGGCGTTAATATGCCAGATATTTTCACAGGCCATCAGCAAATCCTAATAGCTTCGGTTAACTCTCACCGAACAAGCCCTTACGTGAAAAGGACCTTAAAAAACTTACTGATTAGTATGGGTCCCCGGGCACTTCTGACTGGGGACCTCCAATAGCAAGAACCCGTGTGGAATTCGACCCGCCACAAACACCAAAGGCCGATATCTTGAAAAGCCTCGCGGATAGATACAAACTCTCTCCGTACTAGGCCCTAACCACCATCCCCAGGTATCCAACCGGACAAATAGGCCAGCAGAAGTTTGGACTAGCCATTCTAAGGGACGTGTCCAATCTTTCTTTGTCATCCCTTTTCTTCTTTTTTCCTTTTTTTTCTTCTTTTGTCTCCCACTCAGGACTACGCTCTATAGAATCGCATATTTCGGAACTCGACCTCGCACACAGACCAGTAGGATTAAACCTAGGTTCGGGGGACAAAGCAACCTTAGGCAAGCCAACAAAAAGTCATTATAAATTGGAAAAAGTTCGCCATAAGTCATCAGAGCACAGACGACTCCCATCGACGCGCACATGATTCCTGGCAGGATGATCCGTAGGAAGTAGCAAAGGGGACGCCGCGACTAAATTACCCAATATGTATACAGGACACGCTCCAAAGTTGCTTCCAAAGAGGTACCAGAGCTGCCTGAAGGCGATTTGAGAGTTCAGCAGGAACTCGGGGACGCCCTTATTCGACGTAAAAATAGGCCACAGAGACCACGACGCGTGTCCAACGACAAAAAACCGAAAAAAGACTAACGACATTTACGAGAAGAGTCAAAATCCCAATTGGAACAGCTCAGAGGCGGGGGTCTTGGGAATGTTCGCCGAGGGGGTCACGCCACGGCCCAGGCGTTTCCTGTCGCTGCCACTATCCCCGTCCTCCCCTTATACTTTTTTTCATTCTGGGCGCTGTCGAGAACCTTCGATCCGACAGTGGCGGACTATGCCTCCCTCTCACTAAGCCGGATAACTCTACCCGCGGCCGACGGGACACAGAAACAAGCGGTGGAATGCCTCGCAGGGAAGTTTCGAAGCGGCCAAATTTCAACGAGCAGTCAAAAGAAAGCGAACCGGAACACCCCTATCGTATGGTGGACTCCCGGAGGGCGGGCAGGTGGGCATCGATGTCCCCCGACCGGCGAACCGGCTTAGGCCGGACCCGACCGTAGACGAAGTTAAAAAATTTATCCTTAAGGACTCCAATCCCCAAAATTTTTCTTTTTTTTTTTGGTGTAGGCCCCCGGGGCCTGAGCAACTATCCCCAAACAGGTCATTAACGAATCTTCCGATACCAATTCGTGTCTTTATTTGGTCATGATTTTCACTGCTCTTTCGCAGGGTGCTCCCTTCCACGCCGAATGAGAAGGAAGACACCGTCATAGGGATTCCCCCCCCCGAGAAACCCAACTAAACACGCCCCACCTAACTCGAGTTACAGACCCATCAGCGTCATCCAAAGCACATGCCTTGGGAAAAGTATCGATGAGAAACGTACTCGCTCGAATTAAAGAAAAATGTACGAGACGAAGAAATGCTATCGACGAGCAAGTTGGATTTCGGGACAACGGCAATCTTTGACGTCAGTCAAGTTCAACGTATGACAGAAAATCATCGCTAAGTCCAAGATAACACCGTTTCGATCAGAAGCGTACACGGTGCCGTATTATTAGATATCGCTAAAGCATTCGACCCAAGGTTGGCACCCAACGGCCTGCTCTTCAAGCTCAGCGTAGGCAACTCCCGGACACTCTCGGGCCATCATTCGAGAGTATGTCGAACCGGCACCGTTCCGCTACACGTATAGAAGGGGGACCCTACTCGTCAGGCTGTCCCAGTCCGCGTGGAGTCCCACAAGGTCCACCCTTCCACCTTCTTTACCGGCAACTGTACACGAGCGATATTCCGCGCGCGTTCCCAAGTAGAAACTCGCGATGGGTACGCCGACGACACCGTCGAGTTGCCACACACGGACCGCTCCCGCTTGGGATCATAGCCGAAAGACTGCAACTCGCGGCCGACCAGCCTTAGGCCGATTGGTTTAGCAAAGTGGCGGTTTGAGGTCAAACGGAGACACAAGCGCAGCGGTAATCTTGTCCGCGTACAAAACGGTACGAAAACCGTCCCTTCTACTATACGGCTAACAAACCTAAACGATCCATGAAACACCAGGTCAAAGATCTCTAGGCCGCATCCTAGCTCGCGATTCACTTTCCGCCTAACATTAGGACACGTGAGAAACACAAGCCTGTTCATCCTGAGCAGGCTGTAACCCTCTCATATTGCAAGCCGGAGTAAAATGTCACTTGCGTAACCAAGTGACATTGTTCACAAAACTTGCATCCGCGCCCCATAATCGACCTACGCCATTGTAGTGCTTCGGACAACAATAACACAGATCCTCCTTCAGAGAGGTCCAAAAAAATTCCTCAGGTAGCATCCGGTGGCCCCCTGTACGTTCGCCAACGCTTGACCTACATAACGACTTCGAATGAATCCGATCAAAGAGCTTCTGCAACATGGCCTAGCCACGCGCTACTCCGCGCGCGCAGGACTCTCCACCTAATCCCCTATCGTCAAGTGTCACGTCCGCTCCCCATCTCACCAAAATTATTCGGCGCCCTCGAAGCGTTCTTTTAGGACCCGGCTGGCACCCAATTACTGTCCGCCAACCGCAACACAACGCGGTCCCCTCTCCGTCCCCCACGTCTCGCCCCGTCGGCCCCCGCCCCGTTCCCGGCCCCGCGCCGGCCCATCTTTCCC
>JAZFAU010000568.1:41785-88410 GCA_037178615.1 Dione vanillae
CCTCCTCCCCAGTCCCCCCTCACGACTCGCTAGGTACCCCCACCCCACGACCCACCGCCTCTTTCCCCCACCCCACCCCCCCGCCCCCCCACCCACACACCCACCCAACGACACTCCCATAGAGTGCAGGGTCCACACACCACACCAATCCCCCCCCTCCCCCCCCCCCACGAAAAGATTTCATGATTAAAAAACCCCCACAACTATGCTTCCTGACGGGCATCCGCGGGCGCCCCCCTCGAAACCGCGGTTAATAGGGCAGTGTCATCGCTGACAAAGGTACGGGCCAATCTCAGCACGGAACTGCAAAACGGCTAGATCAAAGATGTGTCAAGTGTCTCGTGGACAAATCAGCAACGCGATTGTCCCCGCAAAGTGCCAGACCCCCGTCGTTCCGCCGAGATGCGTGTTTGTGCGGGACCCAGGGCATCCCGCGAATTACAGAGGTGCCCATGGCCCCGCGCCGCAGGCACGCAAGGCAGCGGCGACGGGATTGATGGGGAGGGTTTTCGAGATCCCTCCACAACTTTACCATTAATACGCATGCGATGCCTTCAGGCCCCGGCACGAGTACCTCCCTGGCACCTGCACCAACGACCAACGCTATGGTTCAAATCCCATGCAACCCAGACTTGCCCGCACATGGCTGTGGACCCCCGGTCAGGTCACCCAACACACAAATACACGCCAACACCAAGCGTGGGACACTCGGCTCGCTCACGCTACAGCACTTTCCGTCCGAGGGGACTCCGCGGCTGGCAAACCCGTCACCACCGACAAACCGAAACAAAGGGTGGACCCCCGGCAGTCCAACCCCCGCCGCAGCCACAGAAACAGAACCGTAAATAACCTAAGCGAACTCGATGGACACGACAACCTAGGACGAACTAAAGTCCTGCCTCGAAAAATGGTACGGGGAAAAATTAACAACATCACAAACAACGCCAGACATAACGCGACCCTCGAGCACGCCGCTCTTGACCCGAGCCGTCAAAAATTCTTTAACCAAATAATCAATGGCTGCGTTAAAGACAAAAAACCAACCCCATTGTCCGCGGACAACGCGAATCGCGCGCATAAAACCTAGAGCCCTATTGATCGCGACGTTCAAACGCAAAACACGTGTCGCCGGCCTCAAAACGACTAATACGCGAGTTCGTTACCCGCGCACCAACTCGGGACATTTTTTGAATACAGGAAACGTTCCTGAAACCCGGCATCGGGATCTCGAAAACTCGCGGATAATACCGCTTGATACGCAACGATCGACTCCCACCTCGCAAGGGTGGAGGAACTCTTTTGTATTTTAAAAAGACATTGCATTGCGCTCTACCATTAGAGCCGCTCCGGGCCTTGACAAAACGTGTCGAGGAGTCTATTATTGCCAGATATTTATCCAAAGGCCATCAGCCAATCAGAATAGCTTCGGTTTTTTCCTCTCACAGAACAAGCCTTACTTGAAAATGACTTAAAAACTACTGATTAGTATGTGTCCCTCGGTCCTGTGATGGGGACCTCAATAGCAAGAACCCCGTGTGGAATTAGACCCGGCAACCAATCACCAAGGCCGATATCTTGAAAATGCCTCGCGCGATAGATCCAACCTCTTCCGCTACTAGGGACCCCTCAACACCATCCAGGTATCCAACCGGACAAATAGGCAGCCAGAAGTCTGGACATAGCCATTCTTAAAGGACGTTTCCCGCGGATACGCTTATAGAAGCGCTAAAAAATCGGGAATCGGACGCTGATCACAGACCAGTAGTATTAAAACTAGGTTCCGGACAAGCCCTAAGGCAGCCAACAAAAGGCATATAAAATTGGAAAAAACGTTCACCGCAAGCTCTAAGGAGAAGACGACTCCCTCTCGCCGCACATGATTTCCTGCATAGTAGACTCCGTATAGACGGTGCAAAGGACCCCCACCCCCCCCCCCCCCCCCCCCCCCCCCCCCCCAACCTCGACGGCGCGAAATCAAAATGTACCCAATTATACAGGACACGCTCCAAAGTTGCTCCCAAGAGGGTACCCAGATCTGCCCGAAGGCAGATTTGAGATCTCAGTATGTATATACCGGCGCCTATTCGACGTAAAAATAAACGGGCCACCAGAGACCCGACGCGATGTCCTAACGACAAAAAACGTAAAAAAGCTTAAAACGACCTTAGGAGAAGAGGGTCCAAATCCCAATTTGAACGAAACCTCAGAGGCGAGATGGGAGGTTCGGCTCGAGGGGCTACGCCAACGGTCCAAGGCATTCTAGGGCTAGAACGTTGTCAGAGAACCTTCTAATCCGACCAGTGGCGACTATGCCTCCTCCCTAACGCCGGATAACTCTACCGCAGGCCGGAACGACACAGAAAAATAGCGGAATGCCATCGCAGATAGGTTATAGTAAGCGCAAATGTCACCGCAGCAGTCAAGCCATGCGACCCGGGAACACCTATCGATGGAATGGGACTCTAGATGGAGGCAGACTAAAGTAGTGGGCATCGATGACCCCCGACCGAGGCGAACCGAGTTTCGCGTGATTTCAAGACCGACGTAGACGAAAGTCAAAAATTATCCTCAAGGACCATCAATCCCAAGAAGCCCCGGGAATGAAAACATCCCCAACAAGGTCTTAAGAATCTTCCATCCAATTCGTGTCTGTATGGGTCATGATTTCAATGCTTTATAGCAGGTGCTCCTTCCCGCCAAGGGAAGGGGAAAGCCACCGTCATAGGGAGTCGAACACCCAATAAACCCGCCCACCTACCCTCGAGTACAGACCCATCAGCCTCATCGCTGCCTTGGAAAGTCTACGAGAGAGAATCGTACCGCTCGCAGTAAAGAAATAGTAGAGATTCGAAGAAACTGCTCAGCGACTGGAGCAGTTTGGATTTCGACACCGGCACTCTGCCGTTCATCCCAATTCAACAGATCACAGAACATATCGCTAAGTAGTAAACCAAGTACCACCGTTCGATTCCGCAGCGACACGGCTGCCGTATTCTTAGATATCGCTAAAGCATTCGACAAGGTTTGGCACAACGGCCTGCTCTTCAAGCTCCGCCGTATGGCACTCCCGGACACTCTCGTGCACATCATTCGAGAGTACTTGTCGAACCGCACGTTCCGCTACCGTATAGAAGGGACCCTCTCGTCGCGTCGTCCCGTCCGCGCTGGAGTCCCACAAGGCTCCACACTCTCCCCCCTTCTATACGCACTGTACACGAGCGATATTCCGCGCGTTCCAAAAGTAGAACTCGCGATGTACGCCGACGACACCGCGCTCTACACCACGGACCGCTCCGCTTGGATCCTAGCCGAAAGACTGCAACTCGCGGCCGACGCCTTAGGCGATTGGTTTAGCAAGTGGCGGTTTGAGGTCAACCCGGAGAAAAGCGCAGCGGTACTCTTTCCGCGTAAACGGTACGAAACCGTCTCTACTATACGGCTACAAAATAAACCGATCCCCTGGGAAAACCAGGTCAAATATCTAGGCGTCATCCTAGACTCGCGATTCACTTTCCGCCCTCACATTAGACACGTGAGAAACAAAGCCATGTTCATCCTGAGCAGGCTGTACCCTCTCATATGCAAGCGGAGTAAAATGTCACTTCGCAACAAGCTGACATTGTACAAAACTTGCATCCGCCCCATAATGACCTACGCCAGTGTAGTGTTCGCACACACTAACACAGATCTCCTTCAGAGAGTCCAAAATAAATTCCTCAGGATAGCATCCGGATGCCCCTGGTACGTTCGCAACGTTGACCTACATAAAGACTTCGAATTGGAATCGATCAAAGAGTTCTGCAAAGGCTTAGCCAAGCGCTACTACGAGCGCGCAGACTCTCACCCTAATCCCCTAATCGTTCAAGCGTCTAAGTACGCTCCCCATCCTCACAAATTACTTCGACGCCCTCGAAGCGTTCTTTTAGACCCCGATGACCCAATTACTGTAGCCAACCGCAACTACAACGGAAGGTTACACTCCTCAGTCCCAAAGTCTCGCCGTCGCCGCCGTAACAGGCGACCCGGCCCATCTTTCACAACGGCACGACCGCGCCTCGGCGCGGCGGGGCCAGTCGGTCCATGACCGTCCTACACACCTTCTTCTGAGCAGCCATTAATGCTCATTTTATTCTCTGGGGACGAGGCACACTCCGTCCCCCCCCGCCCGGTGACGCTGTCAAGACCAATTGAGGTCAACAGCATTCAAGCCATTTTCGAAAAAAAAAAAAAAAAAAAGTGGGCTTACATTTCAAGTCTGTACACGCTGGGAGTCGAACGTCTCCCCGCCGTTTAAGTACGCGAAAAGTTATTTAACTGCATCACCGTCAACATGACCGGTCGCGGTAAAGGTGGAAAGGGATTGGGAAAAGGTGGAGCGAAGCGTCACAGGAAAGTGTTGCGTGATAACATCCAGGGTATCACGAAGCCGGCCATCCGTCGTCTCGCCCGCAGAGGTGGTGTGAAACGTATATCCGGTCTGATATACGAAGAAACCCGCGGTGTGCTGAAAGTGTTCCTCGAGAACGTGATCCGCGACGCCGTCACCTACACCGAGCACGCCAAGAGGAAGACCGTCACCGCCATGGACGTCGTGTACGCCCTGAAGCGACAGGGCCGCACTCTGTACGGTTTCGGCGGTTAATTACGACGACGACGACGACGCCTGCCGCCGCAGCCGAGAAACACCGCCGTCGCGTTGGATGTCCTCGTCCGGGACGAGAGCCACCTTCGTCATCGCCGCCGCCGCCGCCGCCGCCCCCCAGCCGCGTGACCGCTCTCGTCTGATGGGGCGGTCGCGAGTGTTCAGTGTGTGGTGTGTGCGTGCATGTGCATAAAGTGTTTGTTTATAAATATTTTGACGAACACTTCTATATACATGATCCACTCGCTCACACTCTCGCTCGCTCGCTCCGCGGTGGGCCGACGGTGATGGTGATGGTGGTGGTGTTGGTGATCTTCTCCAACGGCGTCGATGTCCGCGTTTGGCAGTGTATCAATAAAAAGGCCCTTTTCAGGGCCGCATATGTTTCGAAATTAAAAAAAAATGTTTCTCACGCGCAAGGACGTCTCTAGTATGATGAAATAACACAACAAAAACTATCATAATAACAATAGTGGGCGTAATAAATATGCTCTTATAAGAATCACAACACATAACAACACCAAATGATGTACCTACATGTATGTAACACTCTCATTTATACATAACGAGAGTACTTAGATCGAGTTAAAAAAAATACATTATAGTAATAATAAATCTTTATATACTTAAACGACGATACCTACATACTACTACATATGAAAAGTATCCTAAGAAGTTATAACACATAATACACGTCATGATAATATTCATTATATTATTCACATATACATGTACGGTCAACTAGTCTCGACTAAAATATATATACAAATATTTTTCTTTATACATTAATATAATATATTTATATATATATAATATATATATATATATATATATATTTTTTTTATCTCTTTGCAATCGTACCGTCGCGTAAATGCTTCATGAGTTTTTTTTTTTTTTTTTTTTATAATATTTAATATTGATTATTTCTCGAAAAATCTTCACTAATTCCCTTTAAACAAAAAAATCTCACGCATATGTTTACGGCATACACATAATCCTATCGGAACTACCATCCACCACCATCATCATCTCGAACGAACCGCCGCCGCGCTTCTCGATCCCCGCCCGCCCGACGCCCGACTCCCGACTACGTTTACTAATAATTCATTTTATTTTATTTCATTTATTTACTTATTTACTTTATTATATCCAAAGTACTCACCGATTATTGGTATATGTCGCCGGAGTAGACGGCGGTGGCGGCGGCGGCGGTGAGCAGTTCCCTTAGCGGAGGCATGCGTGTGTGTTTTACGAGGCTCCACTTGGAGATCCCGCAGACGGCACACCTCGACCCGCACGCCTGCAGGCCGTCTTCCACGGGCGAGCGGGTATTCTTCGCTTTCGATCTGCAGACGTTAATCATTGTTTAATTAAATTTTTATAGAGAAAAATGACTTTTAAACACGACTAGAGGTACGCGAGTAGCACCTCGACGAATTCGAGGGCTCGTATTTCGGCCGGGACGCCGTCTCGGCCCACATTTAGCGCTCGTGTCGACGGACAGGTTCACAAGCGAGCCCCTCACGGGTCGCGGGTTCATCTATACATATCAAATTATGTAAAAAATCTTATTATCTAGATGCATGTTAGTGAAAAGTTTTGTGCGTTCGTACGAGAAAATGTCTAGCGACACCGCGGCTCTCCTCACGGTATCGCTAACGCTCTTACTGCCACTAGCGACCTCTACCACGCTAGTAGCGTACAATCTCGCCGCATATATAAACTTTACTCTTCGCTCGTCACCGACTACTACCACTACGTCGTTGTCTCCGTTGTAGTGTTCTCGTGCGTACGTGCGTGTGTATAATTGTGTGATACGTGAAAATAATAAAAAAAAAAATTAAAATGGCCGATACAGCAGTCGCATCCGAAGCTCCCGCACCGGCGACGCCCGCGAAGAAACCCAAAGCGTCGGCGGCGCCGGCCGGCGGCTCCGCGGCCGCAGCCAAGAAGCCAAAGGCGAAACCGACCCACCCCAAGACCTCCGAGATGGTGAACAGCGCCATCAAGGAGCTCAAGGAGCGCAGCGGTTCCTCGCTCCAGGCGATCAAGAAGTACATAGCGGCCCAGTACAAAGTGGACGCCGAGAAGTTGGCGCCGTTCATCAGAAAGTACCTGAAGAGCGCCGTCGAGTCCGGCGCTCTGATACAGACCAAGGGCAAAGGCGCTTCGGGCAGTTTCAAGCTCGAGTCCAAGTCGTCCGCGTCGAAGGGCAAGCAGGCGTCCGCCGGGGCCGGCGGCAAGGGATCCGCCGCATCGGGCGCCGCCTCCGCCGCGTCCTCCGGCGGCGCTAGGTCGAAGAAGGCCGCCGGAGCCGCGGCCGCCGCCTCCGGCAGGGGCGGCAAGAAGGCAGCCGCCGCGGCCGCGTCCGCCGCCTCCGCGTCGTCGCCGTCGAAGTCGTCCAAGGCGAAGGCCGCCATCAAGGACAAGAAAGCGGCCGCCGCCAGGAAGAAGCCGGCCGCCGCGTCCGCCGCGGCCAAGAAGGCCTCCGCGGCCGCCGCCGCCGCCGCGTCGGCGTCCTCCTCGAAGGCGAAAGGCGCCGCCGCATCCAAGGCCAAGAAGACCGCCAAGCCACCGACGAAGAAGCCGAAAGCACCCAAACCCAAGAAGGCTGCGACACCCAGATCCAAGCCGGCGGCGAAGAAGGCCGCGTCGGCTGCGAAAAAGTAATATCAAAGTGTTAAACGAATTAACGCTCAGTAAGATAATTGTGCGAGTGTTGTTGTTGTTGTTGTTGTTGTGCGGCGGTGATGTGCTTGCAATAATAATAATAATGCAGCGTAACGATATGGTTCACGTTAAGCGTTCCACAACTGTGACGTCATCACCGTCATCGTCCACGGCTACTCCAACGACGACGACGACGACGGCGACGACGACAACGAAACACATGAATTCTTACCACAAGACGGCGTCCCGACGACGTCGCCGTGGCCGTGGCCGCGTGGTAGCAGCAGCGGCGGCGGTGACGACGATAGAACGTCGAAATGTGCAATATTACGCACGACAAAAAGCCCTTTTCAGGGCTAACAAACGTTTCAGAAATATTAAATTACTAGTTTCTACGATGAGACGTCTCTATCACGTATCAAATATATGTATATATATATATATAAAAAAAAAAGAAGAACTTACCAATTAAATCATGTAGCGTGCGAACCTTATTCATCCCAACACGTTTACCACTTCATTTCACTCCTATCACACTATCTGCAATCAATAAAAATACACAATATTAGCATGTGACATGTGCACCATTCATTATAACAATAATATATACATATAATATATAATAAAAATAACCATTATGAATTTTACACTGCAAAAAAACATTCAACTGATTTGGCGGCAAAAATCCCAACCACATTATATACAAAAATAAATTGACGTAGCTTTTCATATTTCGAATATGAAAGGATTAGATCTTAGCGATATTCAGCCTACACAGATAAACAAACACAAAAAAAAAAAAAAAAACTATATATATATTATAATATAATATTTATATGTTTAAATATTTTATTTTGTTATTTACTTTATTTTATAATTATCATTATATATTTTTTTTTTTTTTTAAGGCGGTGATAACTTTAATTTAGTAATAAAAGAAAACGAAACATAAGAAGATCTCGGCTGTCCTCGGCTTTCCTCGACGTGGATATCGTGCGCGTTCGTAGCCACAGTCGCTGAGTCGCATCCCCACCTACTGTGCGCGCCGTGTGGCAGTATAAAACCCACTTTTGGCAAAAATTCTATATAAACTCACGTAGAACCGCCGCGCGCACACACGCTCGCGGACGTTATTATCTTTGTTTTATATTTATATCAACTCTCCAAATAACATGTCGGGTCGCGGTAAGGGTGGCAAAGTGAAGGGAAAGGCAAAGTCTCGCTCCAACCGTGCAGGACTTCAGTTTCCCGTCGGACGTATACACAGACTGCTGAGGAAGGGCAACTACGCAGAACGCGTGGGTGCCGGCGCACCGGTGTACCTCGCGGCCGTGATGGAATATCTGGCCGCCGAAGTGCTCGAGTTGGCCGGAAACGCGGCCCGCGACAACAAGAAGACCAGAATCATCCCCAGGCATCTCCAGTTGGCGATCAGAAACGACGAGGAGTTGAACAAGTTGCTCTCTGGCGTTACGATCGCGCAGGGCGGTGTCCTGCCTAACATTCAGGCCGTGCTCTTGCCCAAGAAGACCGAGAAGAAAGCCTAATTCTCACACCTCTTCAGTGCATAGTGCTGCGTGACGTCACGTGTGTGTGTGTATATGTGTGTTTTTCTGTGTGCGTGCGAGTGCCTGTCGCGTCGTAGATTGCGCGCGGCGCACACACAGATACAACTATCCACCACCACCACCACCACCAGCATTGTGCGCCGAAAAATTATTAAAAGGCCCTTTTCAGGGCCACAATATACATCCGTAAAAGCTTTGAAATTGCATAAAAGTTTCACTGTGCGAGACGTCTCACCTTCACGTCATGACATGACAAATAGATAGATATATATCACATAATAATAAATAGACTATTTACTACATGAAAGACAATGAATAGTATAATATATATATATATATATATATATATATATATATATATATATATATATATATATATATATATATATATATATATATATATATATATTTCCAAAAAAAATAATATAAATAAATAGAAAATTCAAATAAGAATTGGCAGATAATAATATTAATACTTGTTATTATTTACACATTTGTTCAGTTAGTATTGACGAACAATACTAACTACTATTTTTTTTTTTTTTTTATAATGTATAATAAAAAAGAAAATTTGAAAATTCAAATAAGAATTGGGAAATAATAATAATTGGTATTATTTACATAGACATTTGTATATATATATATATATATATATATATATATATATATATATATATATATATATATATATATATATATATATATATATATATATATATATATATATATATATATATATATATATATATATATATATATATAGTGTGTGTTTGTTTGTTTATAATTAATATACGTATCAACTTGCTGAGGGTGCAGGGCAGCGTGGTGAAGGGGGGGGGGGGGGGGGGGGGTTGGGTTTTAATAAGAATGCGGGGGGGGAGGGGTCTCGTCCCCGTTCTTGGTCGCGCGTACGGAGTTCTCATTGGTCGATTCAGTGTCGGTGACTAGTGAACGTCGCTAGCGTTTGTGCGTTCACCCAAAGTGAGTACATCTCGAGTTCGACAAAGAACTTTTATTACAGTGCCTGTAAGCCTGCCAGTGCTGTGTCACTATTATCACATCGATCAATATCAATAATATAAATCGCAATGCCGCCCAAGACTAGCGGAAAGGCCGCCAAGAAATCGGGCAAAGCCCAAAAGAACATCTCCAAATCGGACAAGAAGAAGAAGAAGCACAAGAGGAAGGAGAGCTACGCCATCTACATCTACAAAGTGCTCAAACAAGTCCACCCGGACACCGGTATCTCCAGTAAGGCGATTTCCATCATGAACTCTTTCGTGAACGACATCTTCGAGCGAATCGCCGCAGAAGCGTCCCGTCTCGCCCACTACAACAAGAGGTCCACTATAACATCCAGGGAGGTGCAGACCTCTGTGAGGCTCCTGCTGCCCGGCGAGTTGGCCAAGCACGCGGTCAGCGAAGGCACCAAAGCCGTCACCAAGTACACGAGCTCCAAGTGAAGTGTGTGTTCCTTCGTGACAAATGCGAATGCGCAAGTGCGGCAAACAGTGTCTCGTCGGCGGTGGTGGTGGTGTACGCGGTGTGTCTGCACCGTCGCACTCCTCCGCCTCCTCTACCTGCGTGGTGTGTTGTGCACCGTCGCATGTGCGTGTTCGCAAGAACACAAAAGTCAAAAGGCCCTTTTCAGGGCCACAAAATTATTCATGTTGAAATATACAGTTTCTCGCAAAACGTTCTAGAAAAGCTTATGTGTATATATACATATAAGTGTCTATATAACAACAACAATAATAGTTAAGCATGTTTTACATAAATAAATGCGACCTTAAAAGAAAAATTAGAAAAATAAAAAAAATAATAAGTGACATTCTTCCAATAAGATTATTAAACTTTGTTCATTAGCTAATTAATTAACAATTATAACTATATGTATATTATCTACACTAATAGCTCATAGCATTACCAACATTGTTGTTATCGTTAGATATTATTATTATACGTAATTAGAGAAACAAGAAATAAAAAGAAAAAATAATAATATATAAACAAATACTAATCAGAGAAATTATATCTATCTATTACTAAATGGACATCATCATATTTGTTAGCTGAATACATAATGTATATAACACGGCTCCATCCAGGCGTATCTGTAACGATCGAACGATCTACCGTCGCCTAAACACTTAATCTGATCCTGACGCGACGATCCTTAATACTCAACGCTAACAATGTTCAATGCCGAATATACTGCACACTCAGTACGACGAACGCGACGCTTCGTTCGTTCATCTTCGGCGAGAGAGTGCGCCGCTGTGCGAATGAGACGGCACGTATAAATATCACCACTGTATAAATGGGGACTTTTTCGGTACGTTCCTATTCTCGCTTTGACTGCCGAGCCGTGCGGACGTGCCGTCTTCGTTCTCACGACTAAGCTGATAAGCCAGACCGATTGTGCGCGCGCGCTAATGCGTACTTGCGTTTGTACGTAGCAGTTGTGTGTGTAGTGCCGTGCAGTGTAGTGTTGTGCAGTGCTGTGAGGCGCCGCCGATCCTGCCCTGCCGCCCGACCCGCCTAAGGAGAGGTATAATTATTTTTAAATATTTAAACCCCACTTTTGTCTCTACGCCCGATAAACATGGCTTCAACAACCATGTCAATGGAAGCGCTTTTAGCCTTCCTTAAGGAAAACAACCAATCCGCATTCGATTGCGCGATGACTTTTGTGAGATCCCAGGAAGCTCCCGCTGCGATGGACCTCACTGAGGACGCCGCAGAGGGTGAGTTCGAGACGGTGGTCACCAAGGCCGCCAAACGTAAATTAAACGCCAAGACTACCAAAACCGTCCCCGCGAAAGCCCCTAAAAAGGCTGCCGCAGCCCCCGTTCCCCGTGACGAGGAGGCGTCTACAATCATTTCCCCGGTACCCTCGGTACCGGAAATAATCATTTCTCCGGCCCCTACGGCCACGACAAGCTCGGCCCCTCAGGCCACCGCGTCCGTTCCGCGTGTTAGGGCACCGCCGCCGGTAATAATCCAGGATAAGGGGGCATGGAACAAGGTGTCAGCCTGGATGCTCGCGCAGAAAGTGTCTTTCACGTCTGCGCGAGCCTCCCAGGAGGGCATCAAAGTCCACTGCCCTCAGACGTCGGACCACCGCCGCCTCACGGCACACCTTAGGGAAGTCAACGTGGGCTTCCACACATACGCCCTTGAGGACGAGCGGCAATTGCGCGTCGTCATCAAGGGTTTACCGAAAGAATTAGAGACAGATTATATCCTGCAGGACCTTCAGTCCCAAGGATACCCGGTTCGCGAGGTACATCGGATGTACCATTTCAAGAGTAAAAAACCGTATGACAGTTGCCTAATAATATCCGATCTTACCCCCGAGGGTAAGAAAATATTTAATATTAAAAACCTATGCTTCCTGACGGGCATCCGCGTGGAGCCCCCTCGAAACCGCGGCTTAATAGGGCAGTGTCATCGCTGCCAAAGGTACGGGCACTCAGCACGGAACTGCAACGGCAGACACAGATGTGTCAAGTGTCTGGAGGACCATAGCACCGCGGATTGTCCCCGCAAAGTGCCAGACCCCGTCGTTCCGCCGAGCTGCGTGTTGTGCGGGACCCAGGGGCATCCCGCGAATTACAGAGGATGCCCCATGGCCCCGCGCCGCAGGCACGCAAGGCAGGGCGACGGGATGGGGAGGGTTTCGAGACCCTCCAACTATTACCATAATACTCATGCGATGCCTTCAGCCCCGCACGAGTACCTCCCGGCACCTGCACCAACGACCAACGCATGGTTCAATCCCATGCAACCCCGACTTGCCGCACCATGGGTGGACCCCCGGCAGGTCAACCAAACACCCAAATACACGCCAACACCAAGCGTGGACCCTCGGCTCGCTCACGCTCCCACATATATTCCGTCGCGAAGGGACCCGCGGCTGGCCAACCGTCAGCCACCGCAAACTGAACCAAGGTTGTACCCCCGGCAGTCCACCCCCGCGCAGCCCACAGAAACAGAAACGTATAACATAAGCGAACTCGCTGACACGATCAACCTAGACGAACTAAGTCTGCTCGAAAAATTGCTAGGGAAAATTAGACAACATAAACAACGCCAGACATAACGCGACCCTCGAGCACGCCGCTCTGACCAGAGCCGTCAAAAATTTTCTTTAACGCATAATAATTCAATGGCTGCGTTAAATAAAAACACCCCATTGTCCGCTGACACGCGACTCGCGCGCATAAAACCTAGAGCCCTATCGATCGCGACGTTCAACGCAAACAGTGTCGCCGGCCAAACCGACCTAATACGCGATTTCGTTACCGCGCACCAACTCGACATTTTTTGCATACAGGACACGTTCCTGAAACCCGCCATACGTGATCCGAAAATCGCGAACTACCGCTTGATACGCAACGATCGACCCACCTCGCAAGGTGGAGGAACTCTTTTGTATTTTAAAAAGACATTGCATTGCGTACCATTAGATCCGCCTGCGGCCCTTGAAAACGTCGAGGCGTCTATATGCCAGATATTTCTCACAGGCCATCAGCCAATCATAATAGCTTCGGTTTACCTCTCACCGAACAAGCCCTTACTTGAAAATGACTAAAAACTACTGATTAGTATGGGTCCCTCGGTCCGTCTGACTGGGGACCTCAATAGCAAGAACCCCGTGTGGAATTCTCTCCGCCACAACACCAAAGTCCGATATCTTGAAAGCCTCGCGGATAGATACAACCTCTCCGTACTAGGCCCATCAACACCATCCAGGTATCCAACCGGACAAATAGGCAGGACAGAAGTTCTGGACATAGCCATTCTTAAGGACGTGTCCCTCAGGATACGCTCTATAGAATCGATCTCGGAACTCGACTCTGATCACAGACCAGTAGTATTAAAACTAGGTTCGGACAGCCCTTCAGGCCAGCCAACAAAAGTCATTATAAATTGGAAAAAGTTCGCCAAGCTCATCAGAGCAGACGACTCCCCTCTCGCGCACATGATTCCTGGCATCATAGACTCCTTAGACGTAACAAAGGACGCCGCGACTAAATTTACCCAATTTATACAGGACACGCTCCAAAGTTGCTCCAAAGAGGTCCCAGATCTGCCCGAAGGCAGATTTGAGATCTCAGAGAAACTACGACGCCTTATTCGACGTAAAAATAAGGCCACCAGAGACCACGACGCGTGTCCTAACGACAAAAACCGTAAAAAGCATAACGACCTTAGGAGAAGAGTCAAATCCCAATTTGAACAACTCAGAGGCGAGTCTTGGGATGTTCGGCTCGAGGGGCTCACGCCAACGGCCCAGGCGTTCTGGGCGTTGTCGAGAACCTTTCGATCCGACACAGTTGCGACTATGCCTCCTCCCACTAAGCCGGATAACTCTACCGCGGCCGACGACACAGAAAAAGCGGAATGCCTCGCAGATAGTTTAGAAGCGCAATGCTCACCGAGCAGTCAGCCATGCGACCCGGAACACCTATCGATGGTGGACTCCGAGGTGGCAGAGTGGGCATCGATGCCCCCGACCGGCGAACCGGTTCGCCCGACCGACGTAGACGAAGTCAAAAATATCCTCAAGGACCTCAATCCCAAGAAGGCCCCGGGGCCTGACAACATCCCCAACAAGGTCCTTAAGAATCTTCCGATCCAATTCGTGTCTTTATTGGTCATGATTTTCAATGCTCTTCTAGCAGGGTGCTCCTTCCCCGCCGAATGGAAGGAAGCCACCGTCATAGGGATTCGAAAACCCAATAAACCCGCCCACCTACCCTCGAGTTACAGACCCATCAGCCTCATCAGCTGCCTTGGGAAAGTCTACGAGAGAATCGTACTCGCTCGAATTAAAGAAATAGTAGAGACGAAGAAACTGCTCATCGACGAGCAGTTTGGATTTCGACAACGGCACTCTGCCGTTCATCAAGTTCACCGACTCACAGAACATATCGCTAAGTACCACGTACACCGTTCGATCCGCAGCGACACGGCTGCCGTATTCTTAGATATCGCTAAAGCATTCGACAAGGTTTGGCACAACGGCCTGCTCTTCAAGCTCCGCCGTATGGCACTCCCGGACACTCTCGTGCACATCATTCGAGAGTACTTGTCGAACCGCACGTTCCGCTACCGTATAGAAGGGACCCTCTCGTCGCGTCGTCCCGTCCGCGCTGGAGTCCCACAAGGCTCCACACTCTCCCCCCTTCTATACGCACTGTACACGAGCGATATTCCGCGCGTTCCAAAAGTAGAACTCGCGATGTACGCCGACGACACCGCGCTCTACACCACGGACCGCTCCGCTTGGATCCTAGCCGAAAGACTGCAACTCGCGGCCGGCGCCTTAGGCGATTGGTTTAGCAAGTGGCGGTTTGAGGTCAACCCGGAGAAGAGCGCAGCGGTACTCTTTCCGCGTAAACGCTACGAAACCGTCTCTACTATACGGCTACAAAACAAACCAATCCCCTGGGAAAACCAGGTCAAATATCTAGGCGTCATCCTAGATTCGCGATTCACTTTCCGCCCTCACATTAGACACGTGAGAAACAAAGCCATGTTCATCCTGAGCAGGCTGTACCCTCTCATATGCAAGCGGAGTAAAATGTCACTTCGTAACAAGCTGACATTGTACAAAACTTGCATCCGCCCCATAATGACCTACGCCAGTGTAGTGTTCGCACACACTAACACAGATCTCCTTCAGAGAGTCCAAAATAAATTCCTCAGGATAGCATCCGGATGCCCCTGGTACGTTCGCAACGTTGACCTACATAAAGACTTCGAATTGGAATCGATCAAAGAGTTCTGCCAAGGCTTAGCCAAGCGCTACTACGAGCGCGCAGACGCTCACTCTCATCCCCTACTCGTTCAAGCGTCTAATTACGCTCCCCTTCCTCACAAATTACTTCGGCGCCCTCGAAGCGTTCTTTTAGACCCCGATGACCCAATTACTGTAGCCAACCGTAACTACAACGGAAGGTTACACTCCTCAGTACCAAAGTCTCGCCGTCGCCGCCGTAACAGGCGACGCGGCCCATCTCTCACAACGGCACGACCGCGCCTCGGCGCGGCGGGGCCAGTCGGTCCATGACCGCCCTATACACCTTCTTCTGAGCAGCCATTAATGCTCATTTTATTCTCTGGGGACGAGGCACACTCCGTCCCCCCCCGCCCGGTGACGCTGTCAAGACCAATTGAGGTCAACAGCATTCAAGTCCTTCAGAAAAAAAAAAAAAAAAAAAAACGGTACGTTCCTATCATTCTCATTTCAGACTCTGACGACGCACGACGTGTCGTACGTCTCCTCCTCCGTATAATAAATCGTAACCGCGGTATTATTATTATTATTGTTCGTTGCGCGTGTGTTGTTGTGTGAGTGTACAGAATAATGGCACGTACCAAGCAGACCGCCCGAAAATCTACCGGTGGCAAGGCGCCGCGCAAGCAGCTCGCCACAAAGGCCGCTCGCAAGAGCGCACCGGCCACCGGCGGTGTCAAGAAGCCTCACAGGTACAGGCCCGGAACCGTCGCCCTCCGTGAGATCCGTCGCTACCAGAAGAGCACAGAGCTGTTGATCCGCAAGCTGCCATTCCAGCGTCTGGTGCGTGAGATCGCGCAGGACTTCAAGACCGATCTGCGTTTCCAGAGCTCCGCCGTGATGGCCCTCCAGGAGGCGAGCGAAGCTTATCTGGTCAGTCTCTTCGAAGACACCAACCTGTGCGCGATCCACGCCAAGCGCGTGACCATCATGCCCAAGGACATTCAGCTCGCGCGCCGTATTCGCGGTGAACGCGCCTAATGTAATATCGAAATCGATTTTACTTGCACGATCGTAACGATCGGACACACACAAAAGGCCCTTTTCAGGGCCACAAATTTTTCTGACATAAAAAAAATGTCGTTTCATATGCGTACCAAGAATCGTCGTAGTACTCAATAAAAAAAAAAAAAAAAAAAAGAAAAAATTTACAATATAATAATAATAATAATATACAAAGATAAATTATAAATATATATCGGTTAACATAGGTGTATATGTATATATGTGTGTGTGTGTGTGTGTGTATATATATATATATATATATATATATATATATATATATATATATATATATATATATATATATATATATATATATATGACTTTAAACATACATAAATATATTGAGTATGTTATTCTCATTGTTACGCCGATAGTAAATAGTCTAACTATTTGTATATCGTGTAGTCTGTTAAAAAAAAATTTACTCAGATTTAAATAACATATTACTATAAGTAAATAGCGCTCATTATTATTGTTAGTTACATACGAATATTAGTAATTTATTCCTATGCTTCTCTTGTACGTTTACGTTTCTTACAAGAAAATTCGTACTCCCCCCACCGCTCCTGTCTATTATTGCGTTGTCGACGAACGAACTTATCCGAATAGTGCCGACAAAAGTCGAACCGCATAGCGCCGTACGATAGGTATATAAAGAGGGGTCTGAAATGTGGGCTTACATTTCAAGTCTGTACACGCTGGGAGTCGAACGTCTCCCCGCCGTTTAAGTACGCGAAAAGTTATTTAACTGCATCACCGTCAACCTGACCGGTCGCGGTAAAGGTGGAAAGGGATTGGGAAAAGGTGGAGCGAAGCGTCACAGGAAAGTGTTGCGTGATAACATCCAGGGTATCACGAAGCCGGCCATCCGTCGTCTCGCCCGCAGAGGTGGTGTGAAACGTATATCCGGTCTGATATACGAAGAAACCCGCGGTGTGCTGAAAGTGTTCCTCGAGAACGTGATCCGCGACGCCGTCACCTACACCGAGCACGCCAAGAGGAAGACCGTCACCGCCATGGACGTCGTGTACGCCCTGAAGCGACAGGGCCGCACTCTGTACGGTTTCGGCGGTTAATTACGACGACGACGACGCCTGCCGCCGCAGCCGAGAAACACCGCCGTCGCGTTGGATGTCCTCGTCCGGGACGAGAGCCACCTTCGTCATCGCCGCCGCCGCCGCCGCCGCCCCCCAGCCGCGTGACCGCTCTCGTCTGATGGGGCGGTCGCGAGTGTTCAGTGTGTGGTGTGTGCGTGCATGTGCATAAAGTGTTTGTTTATAAATATTTTGACGAACACTTCTATATACATGATCCACTCGCTCACACTCTCGCTCGCTCGCTCCGCGGTGGGCCGACGGTGATGGTGATGGTGGTGGTGTTGGTGATCTTCTCCAACGGCGTCGATGTCCGCGTTTGGCAGTGTATCAATAAAAAGGCCCTTTTCAGGGCCGCATATGTTTCGAAATTAAAAAAAAATGTTTCTCACGCGCAAGGACGTCTCTAGTATGATGAAATAACACAACAAAAACTATCATAATAACAATAGTGGGCGTAATAAATATGCTCTTATAAGAATCACAACACATAACAACACCAAATGATGTACCTACATGTATGTAACACTCTCATTTATACATAACGAGAGTACTTAGATCGAGTTAAAAAAAATACATTATAGTAATAATAAATCTTTATATACTTAAACGACGATACCTACATACTACTACATATGAAAAGTATCCTAAGAAGTTATAACACATAATACACGTCATGATAATATTCATTATATTATTCACATATACATGTACGGTCAACTAGTCTCGACTAAAATATATATACAAATATTTTTCTTTATACATTAATATAATATATTTATATATATATAAATATATATATATATATATATATATATTTTTTTTTATCTCTTTGCAATCGTACCGTCGCGTAAATGCTTCATGAGTTTTTTTTTTTTTTTTTTTTTATAATATTTAATGTTGATCATTCCTCGAAAAATCTTCACTAATTCCCTTTAAACGAAAAAATCTCACGCATATGCTCACGGCATACACATAATCCTATCGGAACTACCATCCACCACCATCATCATCTCGAACGAACCGCCGCCGCGCTTCTCGATCCCCGCCCGCCCGACGCCCGACTCCCGACTACGTTTACTAATAATTCATTTTATTTTATTTCATTTATTTATTTATTTACTTTATTTTATCCAAAGTACTCACCGATTATTGGTATATGTCGCCGGAGTAGACGGCGGTGGCGGCGGCGGCGGTGAGCAGTTCCCTTAGCGGAGGCATGCGTGTGTGTTTTACGAGGCTCCACTTGGAGATCCCGCAGACGGCACACCTCGACCCGCACGCCTGCAGGCCGTCTTCCACGGGCGAGCGGGTATTCTTCGCTTTCGATCTGCAGACGTTAATCATTGTTTAATTAAATTTTTATAGAGAAAAATGACTTTTAAACACGACTAGAGGTACGCGAGTAGCACCTCGACGAATTCGAGGGCTCGTATTTCGGCCGGGACGCCGTCTCGGCCCACATTTAGCGCTCGTGTCGACGGACAGGTTCACAAGCGAGCCCCTCACGGGTCGCGGGTTCATCTATACATATCAAATTATGTAAAAAATCTTATTATCTAGATGCATGTTAGTGAAAAGTTTTGTGCGTTCGTACGAGAAAATGTCTAGCGACACCGCGGCTCTCCTCACGGTATCGCTAACGCTCTTACTGCCACTAGCGACCTCTACCACGCTAGTAGCGTACAATCTCGCCGCATATATAAACTTTACTCTTCGCTCGTCACCGCCTACTACCACTACGTCGTTGTCTCCGTTGTAGTGTTCTCGTGCGTACGTGCGTGTGTATAATTGTGTGATACGTGAAAATAATAAAAAAAAAAATTAAAATGGCCGATACAGCAGTCGCATCCGAAGCTCCCGCACCGGCGACGCCCGCGAAGAAACCCAAAGCGTCGGCGGCGCCGGCCGGCGGCTCCGCGGCCGCAGCCAAGAAGCCAAAGGCGAAACCGACCCACCCCAAGACCTCCGAGATGGTGAACAGCGCCATCAAGGAGCTCAAGGAGCGCAGCGGTTCCTCGCTCCAGGCGATCAAGAAGTACATAGCGGCCCAGTACAAAGTGGACGCCGAGAAGTTGGCGCCGTTCATCAGAAAGTACCTGAAGAGCGCCGTCGAGTCCGGCGCTCTGATACAGACCAAGGGCAAAGGCGCTTCGGGCAGTTTCAAGCTCGAGTCCAAGTCGTCCGCGTCGAAGGGCAAGCAGGCGTCCGCCGGGGCCGGCGGCAAGGGATCCGCCGCATCGGGCGCCGCCTCCGCCGCGTCCTCCGGCGGCGCTAGGTCGAAGAAGGCCGCCGGAGCCGCGGCCGCCGCCTCCGGCAGGGGCGGCAAGAAGGCAGCCGCCGCGGCCGCGTCCGCCGCCTCCGCGTCGTCGCCGTCGAAGTCGTCCAAGGCGAAGGCCGCCATCAAGGACAAGAAAGCGGCCGCCGCCAGGAAGAAGCCGGCCGCCGCGTCCGCCGCGGCCAAGAAGGCCTCCGCGGCCGCCGCCGCCGCCGCGTCGGCGTCCTCCTCGAAGGCGAAAGGCGCCGCCGCATCCAAGGCCAAGAAGACCGCCAAGCCACCGACGAAGAAGCCGAAAGCACCCAAACCCAAGAAGGCTGCGACACCCAGATCCAAGCCGGCGGCGAAGAAGGCCGCGTCGGCTGCGAAAAAGTAATATCAAAGTGTTAAACGAATTAACGCTCAGTAAGATAATTGTGCGAGTGTTGTTGTTGTTTGTGTTGTTGTTGTTGTGCGGCGGTGATGTGCTTGCAATAATAATAATAATGCAGCGTAACGATATGGTTCACGTTAAGCGTTCCACAACTGTGACGTCATCACCGTCATCGTCCACGGCTACTCCAACGACGACGACGACGACGGCGACGACGACAACGAAACACATGAATTCTTACCACAAGACGGCGTCCCGACGACGTCGCCGTGGCCGTGGCCGCGTGGTAGCAGCAGCGGCGGCGGTGACGACGATAGAACGTCGAAATGTGCAATATTACGCACGACAAAAAGCCCTTTTCAGGGCTAACAAACGTTTCAGAAATATTAAATTACTAGTTTCTACGATGAGACGTCTCTATCACGTATCAAATATATGTATATATATATATATATAAAAAAAAAGAAGAACTTACCAATTAAATCATGTAGCGTGCGAAACTTATTCATCCCAACACGTTTACGACTTCATTTCACTCCTATCACACTATCTGCAATCAATAAAAATACACAATATTAGCATGTGACATGTGCACCATTCATTATAACAATAATATATACATATAATATATAATAAAAATAACCATTATGAATTTTACACTGCAAACAAACATTCAACTGATTTGGCGGCAAAAATCCCAACCACAGTATATACAAAAATAAATTGACGTAGCTTTTCATATTTCGAATATGAAAGGATTAAATCTTAGCGATATTCAGCCTACACAGATAAACAAAAAAAAAAAAAAAAAAAAAAACTATATATATATTATAATATAATATTTATATGTTTAAATATTTTATTTTGTTATTTACTTTATTTTATAATTATCATTATATATTTTTTTTTTTTTTTTAAGGCGGTGATAACTTTAATTTAGTAATAAAAGAAAACGAAACATAAGAAGATCTCGGCTGTCCTCGGCTTTCCTCGACGTGGATATCGTGCGCGTTAGTAGCCACAGTCGCTGAGTCGCATCCCCACCTACTGTGCGCGCCGTGTGGCAGTATAAAACCCACTTTTGGCAAAAATTCTATATAAACTCACGTAGAACCGCCGCGCGCACACACGCTCGCGGACGTTATTATCTTTGTTTTATATTTATATCAACTCTCCAAATAACATGTCGGGTCGCGGTAAGGGTGGCAAAGTGAAGGGAAAGGCAAAGTCTCGCTCCAACCGTGCAGGACTTCAGTTTCCCGTCGGACGTATACACAGACTGCTGAGGAAGGGCAACTACGCAGAACGCGTGGGTGCCGGCGCACCGGTGTACCTCGCGGCCGTGATGGAATATCTGGCCGCCGAAGTGCTCGAGTTGGCCGGAAACGCGGCCCGCGACAACAAGAAGACCAGAATCATCCCCAGGCATCTCCAGTTGGCGATCAGAAACGACGAGGAGTTGAACAAGTTGCTCTCTGGCGTTACGATCGCGCAGGGCGGTGTCCTGCCTAACATTCAGGCCGTGCTCTTGCCCAAGAAGACCGAGAAGAAAGCCTAATTCTCACACCTCTTCAGTGCATAGTGCTGCGTGACGTCACGTGTGTGTGTGTATATGTGTGTTTTTCTGTGTGCGTGCGAGTGCCTGTCGCGTCGTAGATTGCGCGCGGCGCACACACAGATACAACTATCCACCACCACCACCACCACCAGCATTGTGCGCCGAAAAATTATTAAAAGGCCCTTTTCAGGGCCACAATATACATCCGTAAAAGCTTTGAAATTGCATAAAAGTTTCACTGTGCGAGACGTCTCACCTTCACGTCATGACATGACAAATAGATAGATATATATCACATAATAATAAATAGACTATTTACTACATGAAAGACAATTAATAGTATTATATATATATATATATATATATATATATATATATATATATATATATATATATATATATATATATATATATATATATATTGTTCCAAAAATAAAATAAATAAATAGAAATTCAATAAAATTGGCATATAATAATTTAATACTTTTATTAGTCACACATTTTTTCAGTTAGTATTGACGAACAATACAACTACTAGGTTTTATAATGTATAATAAAAAGAAAATTGTGAAAATTCAAATAAGCCTTGGGAATAATAATAATAATAATTTTTATTATTTACATAGACATTGTGTATATATATATATATATATATATCATATATATATCTATATTAATATTAATATAGATATATATATATCTAGATATTATATATATCTAATAGCTAATATATATATATATATATAATAGATTTATAGATAGATATAGATAGATCTATATATATTATACTATATATATATATATGATCTAGTATATATAGTAATATCTCGTATATATAATAATAGTGTGTGTGTGGTTTTGGGGGGGGGGGGGGGTTTTTTTGTTTTGTTTCTATTCTATACGTTTTTGTTGTTATAATTAATATATCAACTTGCTGGGTGCAGTGCATCGTGGTGAGGGTGGGGGGAGGGGGGGGGGGGGGGGGGGGGGGGGGGGGTTAATAAAGAATGCGTGGGGGGGGGAGAGGGCCGTCCCCGTTCTTGGTCGCGCTTACGGATTTCTCATTGGTCGATTCAGGTGTGCCGTGACTCGTAACGGCGCTCACGTTTGTGCGTTCACAACCAAAGTGGAGTACATCTCGAGTTCGACCCCCGTATTTTCTAGTTACGTGCGTAAGCATGCCAGTGCTGTGTCACTATTTCCCATCGACAATATCCATACTATAAATCGCAATTCGCGCCCAAACTCGGAAATGCCGCCAATCATCGGGCAGAAGCCCAAGAACATCTCCAAATGGCGGACAAGAAGAAGAAGAAGCACAAAAAGGAGACTACGCCATCTACTCTACACAGTCTCAAACAAGTCCAACCCGGACACGTTATCGTCGCAGTAAGGCTATGTCCACATAGACCTCTTTCGTGGACGACACGCTTCCGAGCGCAATCGCCTGCAGAAACGTCCCGTCTCGCCCACTACAACAAGAGTCCGACTATCACTTCCTAGGGAGGTGCGACCTCCGTGAGCGCCGCTGGCCGGCGAGTTTTGGCCAATGCACGCGTCATCGAAGGCACCAAGCCCGTCACCGAAGTACACGAGCGCCAAGTGAAGTGTGTGTTCCTTCGGACAAATGCGAATGCGCAAGTGCGGCAAACAGTGTCTCGTCGGCGGGGTGGTGTGTGTACGCGTGTGTCGCACCGTCGCACTCACTCCGCCTCCGCTACCTGCGTTGGTGTTGTTGCACCTGCGCATGTGCGTTTTCGCAAGAACACAAAAGTCAAAAAGGCCCTTTTCAGGGCACAAAATGATCATTTTGAAATTACAGTTTCTCGACAAACGTTCTAGAAACATCTTATGTGTACTATATCATAAATGCTATATAACAACACAATAATAGTTAAGCCTGTTTTTACATAAATACATGCGGACCTACAAGAAAAATCCAATAAGATTAGTAACTTTTGTTCATTATCTATTAATACAATTAAAATCGTATCTTATTCACTAATAGCTCATTGGGTCGCTTCATAATTGTTTGTTACGTTAGATATTATTATTATACGTGATTAGATAAACAGAATACAAAGAGAAAAATAATATATATACACAATACTAATCAGAGAAATTATAGCTATCTATTACTAAATGGTAATCCCATCATATTTGGTTAGGTGAATACATAATGTATATAACACGGCTCCATCCCGCGTATCTGTACCGATGAACGATCTACTGTCGCCCTAAACACTTAATCTGACCGACGCGACGGATCCTTAATCCTCAACGCTAACATTTTCAATGCCGTGATATACTACTGCACACTTCAGTAGCGAACTAACGCGACGCTTCGTTCTTCGTTCGTTCGTTCATCTTCGCGAGAGATGCGCCGCGGTGGCGATGAGACGGCACGTATAAATTCACCCCTGTATAATGGGGACTTTTTTTTTTTTTGTTTTTTTTTTTTTCGGTACGTTCCTATCATCTCATTTCAAGACTCCTGACGAGCACGACGTTTCGTACGTCTCCTCCCTCCGTATAATAATCGTACCGCGGTATTTATTATTATTAGTATTATGTTCGTGCAGCGTGTGTTTGTTGTGTGAGTGGTACAGAATAATGGCCGTACCAAGCAGACCGGCCCGAAATCTACCGGTGGCAAGCCCGCGCAGCAGCTCGCCACAAAAGTCCGCTCGCAGAGCGCACCGTCCCACCGGCGTGCAAGAAGCCTCACAGGTACAGGCCCGGACCGTCCGCCCTCCGTGCGATCCGTCGCTACCAGAAGGCACAGAGCTTTTGATCCGCAAGCTGCCATTCCAGCGTCTGTTGTCGTGAGATCGGCCGCAGGACTTCAAGACCGATCTGCGTTTCCAGAGCTCCGCACGTGATTGCCCTCCAGTATGCGATCGAATCTTATCTGGTCAGTCTCTTCGGAGACCCACCTGTGCGGCGATCCCGCCAGCGTCGTGACCAGCATCCAAGTAAACATTCGCTCGCGCGCCGTATTCGCGGTGAAACGCGCTAATGTAATTCTAAATCGACTTTTACTTGCCTATCGTAACGATCGGACACACACAACAGGCCCTTTTCAGGCCACAATTGTTCCTGACATAAAAAAATGTCGGTTTCTATGCGTAAAAGATCGTCGCTAGTACTCACTAAAAACAAAGAAAAAATTTACCATATAATAATAATAAATACAAGATAAATTATAAATATATATCGTGTTAACATAGTTGTATATGTATATATGTTGAGTGTGTGTGTGTGGTGTTTAATATATATATTATATAATATCTATAATTATATATATATATATATATATATATATATATATATATATATATATATAAGATTATATATATATATATGACGTTTAAACATACATAACATATTGAGTATGTTATTCTCCTTGTTACGGCCGATAGTAAATAGTCTAAACTCTTGTATATCGTTAGTCCTGTTAAAAAAAAAATTTACTCCAGATTTTAAATACCATATTACTATATTAAATAGCGCATCTTAGTATTGGTTAGTTACATACGAATATTAAGTAATTTATTCCTATGCTCTCTTCTTGTACGGTTACGTTCTTACAAGAAAATTCGTACTCCCCCCGCTCCTGTTCTATTTTGCGTGTCGACGAACGAACTAATCCGAATAGGGCCGACAAAATGCGAACCGCATAGCTGCCGCATATATTTAATAAAGAGTGTCTGAAATGTTGGCTACATTTTCAAGTCTGTACACGCTGGGAGTCGAACGTCTCCCGCCGTTTAAGTACGCGAAAGTTAGTTAACTGCATCACCGTCACTGACCGGTCGCGGTAAGTTGGCAAGGGATTGGAAAGGTGAGCTAAGCGTCCAAGGAAAGTGTTGCTGATAACATCCAGGGTATACCCGCAGCCGTCCATCCGTCCGTCTCGCCCGCAGAGTGGGTGTGTAAACGTGATGCGTCTGATCTACGAGAAAACCCGCGGTGTGCTGAAAGTGTCCTCGAGAACGTGATCCGCGACGACCTCCCCCTACACCGAGCACGCCAAGAGGAAGACCGTCCGCATGTGACGGTCCGTGTACGCCTGAAAGCGACGGGCCGCACTCTGTATCTGTTTCGGCGGTTAATTACGACGACGCGACGAACGCCTGCCGCCGCAGCCGCGAAACACCGCCGTCGCGTTTGGATGTCCTCTTCCGGGACGAGAGCCACCTTGTCATCGCCGCAGCCAGCCCGCCCCCCAGCCGCGTGACCGCTCTCGTCTTTGGCGTCGCGAGTGTTAGTGTTGGTGTGGTGCGTGCATGTGCTAAAGTGTTTTTTGTTTATGAAATATTTGGGACGGAAACTCTAATACCTGATCCACTCGCTCATACTCTCGCTCACTCCGCGGTGGGCCGACGGTGACGGCTATGTGGTGATCTTCTCCATCGGCGTCGATGGTCCGCGTTTGGCAGGCAGTGTATCAATAAATGCCCTTTTCAGGCCGCCTATGTTTTCGAATTAAAAAAAAAATGTTCTCACGGCCGCAAGGACGGCCTCTATATGATGAACTAACACAAAAACACTATCTAAAACAATAGTGGGCGTAATAAATATGCCTTTTATAAGAATCCAACACATAACACCACCAATGATGTACCTACATGTTATGTACACTCTCATTTATCACCTAACGAGAGTACTTAGATCGAGTAAAAAAATTACATTTATATATTAAACGAGATACCTACATACTACTACATATGAAAAGTATCCTAAGAGTTATAACACATAATACCCTTCATGATATATTCTTATATATTCAATATACATTTTGACGGTCACTAGTCTCGACTAAAATATATATACAAATTTTTTCTTTTCTGTTATACATTAATAATATAGTATATAGATATATAGTATATAATATTATTGTATAATATATATTAATACGAGATATATATATAATTAATATATATATATTATATATATCTATATATTTTTTTTTTTTATCTCGTTGCATCGTACCGTCGCGCAAATGCTTCATGAGTTGTTTTTTTTTTTTTTAGAATATTTAATGTTGATCATTCCTCGAAAAATCTTCACTAATTCCTTAAACGAAAAAATCTCACGCATATGTCACGGCATTACACATAATCCTATCGGAAAGACAATACACCACCCATATTTCAATCTCTGAACGAACCGCCTCCGCGCTTCTCGTCCACGCCGCCCGACGACCCGACTACCGACTCTCTCAAAAAACTATGTGTCATAATTAGTCATGTATTTATTTATTTACTTATTTACCTTATTATATCCAAGTTACCTCAAAGATCATTGGTTATAGTCGCCGGAGTAAGTAGACGGCGTGGCGGCGGCGGCGGGGAGCATTCCCTTAGCGGAGGCATGCGTGTGTGTTACGAGGCTCTCACTTGGAGCTCCCGCAGAGGACCTCGACCCGCACGCCTGCAGGCCGTCTTAACGGGCGAAAGAGGGTATTCTTAGCTTTCGATTCTGCATTGCGTTAATTCATTGTTTAATTAAAATTTTTCTAGAGAAAATGACTTTGAAACACGACTAGAGTGTACGAGAGTAGCACCTCGACGAATTCGATGGATCGTATTCGGCCGGGAACGCCGTCGGCTCCATTAGCGCTGTGTCGACGGAAAGGTTTCACAAAGCGAGCCCCTCACGGGTTCGCGGATCTCTATACATATCAAATTATGTAAAAAATCGTATTATCTAGAGGGATGTTAGTGAAAGTTTTTGTGCGTTCGTACGAGGGAAAATGTCTAGCGACACCGCGGCTCTCCTCACGGTATCGCTAACGCTTCTTACTTGCACTCGCGACCTCTACCACGCTAGTAGCGTACAATCTCGCCGCATAATAAACTTTACTCTCGCTCGTCACCGGACTATACTATTACGTCGTTTTCTCGTTGTAGGTGTTCTCGGCGTGCGTGAGTGTGTATAATTGTTGTGATACTGTGAAAATAATAAAAAAAAAAATAAAATGGCCGATACAGCAGTTTCGCTCCGACAGCTACCGCACCGGCCGACGCCCGCGAAAGAAACCCAAAGCGTCGGCGGCGCCGCGGCGGCTCCGCGGCGCCAGCAAAGAAGCCAAAGCGCCCCGAACCGAACCACCCCAAGACCTCCGAGATGGTTGAACCCCAGCGCCATCAAGGAGCCAAGGAGCGCAGCGGTTCCTCGCTCAGGGCAATCAAGAAGTACCATAGCGGCCCAAGTACAAAGTGGACGCCGCGCAGTTGGCGCCGTTCATCAGAAGAAAGTACCTGAAGCGCCGTCGAGTCCGGCGCTCTGATACGAACAAGGCAAAGCCGCTTAGGGCCAGTTTCAAGCTCGAGTCCAAGTCGTCCGAGTTCCGTCGAAGGGCAAAGCAGGCGTCGCCGGGGCCGGCGGCACGGGATCCGCCGCATCGGCGCCGCCTCAGCAGCGTCCTCGGCGGCGATAGGTGCGAAGAAGGCCGCCGGAGCCGCCGGCCGCCGCTCCGGCAGGTGCGCAAGAAGGCAAGCCGCCGCGGGCCGCGTCCGCCGCCTCAGCGTCGTCGCGTCGAAGTCGTCCAAGGCGAGGCCGGCCATCAAGGACAAGAAAGCGGCCGCCGCAGGAAGAAAGCCGGCCGTCGCGTCGCCGCGGCCAAGCAGGCCTCCGCGGCCTGCCCCGCGCCCGCCGCGTGCGGCGGTCCTCCTAGAAGGCGAAAGGCCGCCTCCGCACCAAGGAAAAGAAGACCGCCAAGACGCCGAGAAGAAGCGAAAGCACCCAAACCCAGAAGAAGGCTGCGACACCAGATCCAAGCCCCCCGGCCGGCGAAGAACAGGCGCGTCGGCTGCGAAAAAAATTAATATCAAAGTGTTGTAAAAGAAATTAACCGACTCAGTAAAGATAATGTCCGAGTGTAGTGTTGTTGTTGTTTTGTTGTGCGGCGTGATGTCTTGCAATATAATAATAATGAAGCGTACGAATGGTCACGTTAAGCGTTCACAACGGTGGAAGTAATAACCGTCATCGTCCACGGCTACTCCAACGACGACGACACGACGACAACGAAACACATGAATTCTTACACAAGACGGAGTCCCGACGACGTCGCAGTGGCAGCGGCCGACCGTGGTAGCAGCAGCGGGCGGCCGGTTGACGACGACAGAAACGCTGAAATGTGCAATATTCGCACGACAAAAAGCCCTTTTCGGCTAACACAAAAGTTTCACGAAATATTAAATACTATTTTACGATGAGACGTATCTATAACGTATCAAATATATGTATATATATATATAAAAAAAAAAAGAAGGAACTTTACCAATTAAATCATGTAGCGTGCGAACCTATTAATCCCAACACGTTTACGACTCATTTTCCTCCTATCACACTATCTGCCAAATCAATAAAAATACACACTAGAGCATTGTGACATGTGCACCATTCATTTATAAACAAAAACAATAATAATACATATCATAGCTAATAAAAATAACCATTAGGAAGTTTTACACTGCAAACAAACCTGCAACTGGTGGCGGCCAAAAATACCACAACAGTAGATACAAAAATAAATGACCGTAGCTTTCATATTTCGAATATGAAAAGGATTAGATCTTTAGCGATATCAGCCACACAGATAAACAAACACAAAAAAAAAAAACTATATATATCTTATATATAATATATATATATTATCTCTATATATTATAATATAATATGTATGTGTTAAATATTTTATTTGTTATTACTTTATTTTATAATTACTAATATTTTTTTTTTTTTTTAAGGCGGTGATAACTTTAATTTAGTAAAACAGAAAGAAACATAAGAAGATCTCGGCTAGGGCCTCGGCTTTTTCATCGCCGGGTATATCGTGGCGCGTTCGTAGCCACAGTCGCTGAGTCGCATCCACACCTACTGTGCGCGCCGTCCGTGGCAGTATTAAAACCCACTTTAGCAACAAAAGTCTATATAAACTCCGTATAGAACCGCAGAGCGCACACACGCACGCGGAACGTTATATCTTTGTGTGTTTATTTATATCAACTCTCCAAATAACATGTCGGGTCGCGGTAACTGGTAAGGGTGCCCAAAGTGAAGGGGAAGGCAAAGTCTCGCCCCCCCTTTTCCACTACAACAGTGCAGGACCTTCAGTTTCCCGCGGAGGAACAACAGACTCGCTGAGGAAGGGCCACCACTACGCAGAACGCGTGGGTGCGCGCACGGTGTACCTCGCGGCCGTGATGGAATATCTGGGCACGAAGTGCTCGAAGTTGCCGGAAACGCGGCCCGCGACAACAAGAAGACCAGGGAATCATCCCCAGCATCTCCAGGTTGGCGATCAGAAACGACGAGGAGTGAACCAAGTTGCTATCTGGCGTTACGATCGCGCAAGGGCCGGTGTCATGCCTAACATTCAGGCCGTGCTCTTGACACAAGAAGACGAGAAGAAAGCCAATTTCACACCTTTCAGGCTAGTGCTGCGTGACGTCACGTGTGTTTGTAGTATATGTGTGTTTTTCTGTGTGCGTGCGAGGCCTGTCGCGTCGTAGATTGCGCGCGGCGCACACACAGATACAACTATCCACCACCACCCCACCACCGCATTGTGCGCCGACAAATTATTAAAAAGGCCTTCAGGGCCACAATTTACATCCGTAAAAGCTTTGAAATGCATAAAAGTTTCACTGTGCGAGGACAGTCCTTTCACCGTCAAGGTCATGACATGACAATAGATACGCATATATTATCAAATAATGAATAAATAGGACTATTTACTACATGAAAGACAATTAATAGTATAATATATATATAATATATAATATACTATATATAGTAATATATATAAGATATATAATATATGATATATATAATAATATATATATTTCCAAAAAAATTAAAAGAAATAAATATAAAATTCAAAATACAGAATGGCAGAGATAATAATATTATACTTTTATTATTCCAATTTTGTTCAGTTAGTAGGAGCAAACAATCTAACTACTATTTTTTTTTTTTTTTCTTAAATGTATACTAAAAAAGAAAATTTGAAAAATTCACATAAGAATTGGGAAATAATAATAAGAAGAATTGTTATTCATTTACAATAACATTTGGGTATTATATGATATATATATATATATAATATATATATATAATATATATATATTATATTATATAATATCTAAATATATATATATTATAGATATATAGATATATAATAATAATATATAATCTAATATATATATATCTATCTAATAGACTATATATTATATATATATATATATTATATATATATATATATAATATATATAGTGTGTGTGTGTTTGTTTGTTATAATTACTATACGTTGTTTTGGTTCTAATTAATATATACAACTTGCTGAGGCGTGCAGGCAGCGTGGTTGAGGGGGGGGGGGGGGGGGTTAATAAGAATGCGGGGGGGGGGAGGCTCGTCCCGTTCTTGGTCGCGCGTACGGCGTACATGGTCGATTTCAGTGCGGTGACGAGTGGAAACGTCGCTACGTTTGTGCGTTCACACAAAGTGAGTACATCATCGAGTTCGACACAGTATTTTATAGATACAGTGCGGTAAGCCGCCAGTGCTGTGTCACTATTATCACATCGATCAATATCAATAATATAAATCGACATGACGCCCAAGACTAGAGGAGAAGGCCGCAAGCATCGGCAAAGCCCAAAAGAACCATCTCCAAATCGGACAAGAAGAAGAAGAAGCACAAGAGGCAAGGAGAGCGACGCCATTCTACATCTACAACAAAGTGAGCAACAAGTCAACACGCACACCGGTATCTACAGTAAGCGATTCCATCATGAACTCTTTCGGTGAACGAAATCTTCGAGAAAGATCGCCGCAGAAGCGTCCGTCTAGAACACTAAATACAAGAGGTACACTTAAACGTACAGGGAGGTGCAGACATCCGTGCGATCCTGGCTGCCCCGGGCTGAGTTGGCAAAGACGCGGGAAGCGAAGGCCAAGCCGTCCACAACGTAAACGAGCTCCAAGGACGTGTGTGTTCCTTCGTGACAATGCGAATGCAGCAAGTGCGGCAAAACGGCTCTCGTAGGCGGTGGTGGTGGTGGGTGTACGGGGGTGTCTGCACCCGTCGCACTACTCACTCATTTCCTGCGTGGGTGGTTGTGCACAGTCGCATGTGGTGTTCGCAAGAAACACAAAAGTCAAAGGCCCTTTTCAGGGCGGCCACAAAAGATTCATGTTTAAATATACAGTTTCTCGCAAAACGTTCTAGAAAAGTTATGTGCTAGATATACATTAGTGCCTCTATAACAACAAGACAATATAGTTGCATGTTTTCATAAATAAAGCGACCTTAAAAAGGAAAAATCCAATAAGAGTATAAACTTGGTTCACTTAGCCGAATAATTAAAATGTACAAGAAGATGTATATATGTTCACTAATAGCTCATTGCAATTACCATCATTGTTGTTATCGTTAGATACGTTTATTATACGTGAAGAGAGACAACAAGGAAATAAAAAATGAACAAATAATACGAATAAACAAATACTAATGAGAGAAATTATAATCTTTATCTATTACTACATGGTATCATAATATGGGTAGGTGAATAAATAATGTATAGAAACGGCTCCTCCAGGAGTGTTATCTGTAACGATCTGAAACGATTACTGTAGCCCTAAACATTAATTGATCCTGACCGCGACGATCCTTATCCTCAACGCTAACCAATTCAATGCCGAAATATAATGACACATCAGTACGACGAACGCGACGTTCGTCGTTCGTTCGTTCGGTCATCTTCGGCGAGAGAGTTGCGACGCTGTGCGAATGAGACGGCACGTTATAATATCACCACTGTATCAATGGGACTTTAGGTAAGTTCCTATCATTCTCATTTAGACTGGACGACGACACGAAGTGTCGTAAGTATCCTCCTCGATAATAAAATCGTAACCGCGGTATATTATTATTATTATTGTGCGTTGCGCGTGTGTTGTGTGTGAGTGTACCGAATAATGGCACGTACCAAGCAGACCTTTTTTTTTTTTTTTTTTTTTTTTTTTTTTTTTTTTTTTTTTTTTTTTTTTTTTTTTTTTTTTTTTTTTTTTTTTTTTTTTTTTTTTTTTTTTTTTTTTTTTTTTTTTTTTTTTTTTTTTTTTTTTTTTTTTTTTTTTTTTTTTTTTTTTTTTTTTTTTTTTTTTTTTTTTTTTTTTTTTTTTTTTTTTTTTTTTTTTTTTTTTTTTTTTTTTTTTTTTTTTTTTTTTTTTTTTTTTTTTTTTTTTTTTTTTTTTTTTTTTTTTTTTTTTTTTTTTTTTTTTTTTTTTTTTTTTTTTTTTTTTTTTTTTTTTTTTTTTTTTTTTTTTTTTTTTTTTTTTTTTTTTTTTTTTTTTTTTTTTTTTTTTTTTTTTTTTTTTTTTTTTTTTTTTTTTTTTTTTTTTTTTTTTTTTTTTTTTTTTTTTTTTTTTTTTTTTTTTTTTTTTTTTTTTTTTTTTTTTTTTTTTTTTTTTTTTTTTTTTTTTTTTTTTTTTTTTTTTTTTTTTTTTTTTTTTTTTTTTTTTTTTTTTTTTTTTTTTTTTTTTTTTTTTTTTTTTTTTTTTTTTTTTTTTTTTTTTTTTTTTTTTTTTTTTTTTTTTTTTTTTTTTTTTTTTTTTTTTTTTTTTTTTTTTTTTTTTTTTTTTTTTTTTTTTTTTTTTTTTTTTTTTTTTTTTTTTTTTTTTTTTTTTTTTTTTTTTTTTTTTTTTTTTTTTTTTTTTTTTTTTTTTTTTTTTTTTTTTTTTTTTTTTTTTTTTTTTTTTTTTTTTTTTTTTTTTTTTTTTTTTTTTTTTTTTTTTTTTTTTTTTTTTTTTTTTTTTTTTTTCGCTTCTCTGCGAAGACACCAACCGGGGCCGAGCCACGCCAACGCGGGACCATCAGGGCCCAGGAAATTCATCTCGCCGCCCGTAGTCGCGGTGAACGCGCCTAAAGAATAGCAATAATGAGTACGTGCAACGATCCGTAGGATCGGCACACCCAGGGGCCCTGGCCTGCCCACAATGTGCGGACGAAAAAAAAAATGGTCGTGGCATAGGTGGCAAGAAGCGTCGGGGATAACCATTCAAAAACATCTCTATATACTACTGCAAAACCATAGATCTAACAATACTTATCTCGATATCTTATCTCTCGATAGCTCTCCATCCACCTCAATATATTGGATCTGTTTATTCTGATTGTTGCGCCGAAGTAAATAGTCGAACTCTGTATGGTGTAGTCGGTCATTAGTCTCAGGAAGTTTTTTTTTTTTTGTTTTAAATAACAATACTATAAGTCATAGCGCTCATGTATTGGTTAGTTCATCGAATAGTAGTAATTTTTTTTTTTTTTTTTTTTTTTTTCTATGCTTTTTCTCTTGTACATTTACGTTTCTTACAAGACATGTCATACCCCCCACCGCCGAGCCGTCCCTGTTCCATTTTTTTTTTTTTGCGTTGCCGACGAACGAACTTATCCGAATATGCCGACAACGTCGAACCGCACAGCGCCGTCAAATAGATTTAAGAGCGAAATTCGCCGTAGTTACAACAGTTTTAGTCCTGACACGCTGTGGGAGTCGAACGACCTCCCCCTTCGTTTAAGTACGCCGAAACGTTATTCAACTGCAAAATCACTGGTCAACATAAACCGGGTCGCGGTAAAGTGGAAATGGATTGGGAAAAGGTTGACGTAGCGTCACAGTAACGTGTTTTGGCGTGATAACATCCATGTCTCACAGCCGGCCATCCGTCATCTCGCTCGCCCGCAGAGGTTGTTGTGAAACGAACCGGTCTGATATAAAGAACCCGCGGGTGCCTGAAAGTGTTTTCCTCTATAACGTGATCCGCGACTGGGAGGGCCGCACCTACCCCGAGCGACTCCAGAGATAAACCGTCACCGCCATGGACGCGTGTACTCCTCTGAATCGACAGGGCCGCACTCTTACGGTTCGGCGGTTAATTACGACGTACGACAACGCCGAGACAACACCGCCGTCTCGTTGGAATTCCTTCGTCCGGACGATAGCCACTTCGTCCTCGCCCTCTCGTCAACGATGTGGCGTCGGCGAGCGTTCAGGTGTGTGGTGTGTGTGTGTGTGCATGTCATAAGTGTTTTTTAGAAATATTTGACGAACACTTCTACTAGTAATGATCCACTCTCCTCATACTCTCGCTCGCTCTCCGCGGTGGGCCGACGGTGTACGGCGACTGGTGGTGATCTTCTCTCCACCGCGTCTGCATGGTCCGCGTTTGGCAGTGTATCATAAAAGAAAGGAAAGAGGCCCTTTTCAGCCGCATATGTTTCGAAATTAAAAAGGAAATGTTTTCTCACAAGCGCAAAGACGGTCTCAAAAAAAAAAAACAAACCTATCATAATAACAATATTGGGCATAATAATATGCTCTGATAAATCACAAACACATACCACCACCAATATATGTATCTGATATGTAACTACCTATGTATGTAACACTCTCATTATATACATAACGAGAGTACGTAATCGAGTTAAAATAAAAAAAAAAATCCAACAATACATTATCGTATATAAATTAATAATAAATCTTTATATACGAAACGACGACGATAACCTACAAACTGGCATATGACAAGGTACCCTAAGAAGTTTATAAACACATCATACACGTCCGTGAACAATAGATAATTCATTATATTATCACATATACATAATCAAAACAGTACTACGTCAACTAGTCCTCACTAAAATAACACATATTTTTTTACTCATATATAGTTATATAAATATTTTTCTTTATACATTAAACTAAGATATGTATATATAAATATAATATATATATATATATAATATTGTTTTTGGTTTTTTTTTTGGGGCAACGATCATCCGCGTAATAGCTGCTCCATGACTTTTTATTTTTTTTTTTTTTTTTTTTTTATAATTTTATGTTGAATCAGTCCTCGTAAAATATCCATTATTCCTTTGAACGAAAAAATCTCATCACTCATTAATATGCCCACGGCATACCTCATATTATACACATAATCCTATCGAACTAGGCCAGCCACCCACCACCACCACCACCATCATCACATCTCGAACGAACCGCCGTCGCTTCTCGATCTCCTCGATAACCGCCCGCCCGACTCCCGACTACGTTTACTAATAATTCATTTATTTATTTCATTTATTTATTTATTCCTTTATTATCTCCAAATTACTCACCGATTATTTGGGGTCATGTCGCCGAGTACGGCCGGTGTCGGCGGCGGGCGGTGATCATTTCCTTCTCGGGAGGCATGCTGTGTTTGTTTACGAGGCTCCACTTGGAGCTCCGCAGTACGCACACCTCGACCCGCACTCCTGCGGCCTCTTCCACGGGCGAGCGGGTATTCTTCGGCTTTCGATCTGCATACGTATCATTGCTAATTAATTTTTATAGAGACAAATGAACTTTTAACACGACTAAGGTACGCGATTATCACCCTCGACGACTTCGAGGGCTCACGTTTTCGGGGGCCGGACGCCGTCTCGCCCACATTTAGCGCTCGGTCGACGGACAGTTGCACAATCGAGCCCCTCAACGGGTCGCGGGTTTCCTCTATACATTCAAATTATGTAAAATCTTATTATCTAGATGCATGTAGTGAAAAGTGTTTGTGCTTCGTACGAGAAAGATGTTCGAGCGACACCGGGCGGCCTCCTCACGTTCGCTACGGCTCTTATACTGCCACTAGCGACCTCTACCACGCTAGTAGCGTACAAATCTCGCCGCCATATATAAACGTTACTCTATCGCTCGTCACCGACTACTACTACTCTAACGTCGTTTCTCCGTTGTAGTGTTCTCGGCGTGCGTGCGTGTGTCTAATTGTGTGATACTTAAAAAAAAATCCCTAAAAAAAAATTAAAATGTCGATACAGCAGTCAGCATCCGAAGCTCCGCACCGCGAACGGCCCGCGAAGAACCCAAAGCTTCGGCGGCGCCGGCGGCGCTCCGCGGCGCAGCAAAAGCCAACAGGCGGAACCGACCCACCCCAAGACCTTCCGAATGTGACAAGTCTCCAGCAAGGACTCAAGAGCGCAGCGGTGCCCCCCCGCTCCAGAGCGATCACGAAGACATCGCTGCCCAGTACAAAGTGGACGCCGGAATTTGGCGGCTCGTTCATCAAAAGTACCTGAAGAGCGCCGTCGAGTCCGGCGCTCCGATACAGACAATGGCAAAGGCGCTTCGGGCATTTTCAAGCTCGAGTCCCCGAAGTCGTGTCCGCGTCGAAGGCTAAGCAGCGTCCGCCGGGGCCGCGGCAAGGGATAATTTTTTCCCGCCGCACGGGCTCCGCCTCCGCCGCTTCCTCCGGCGGCGCTCGGTCGAAAAGGCCGCCGGGAGCCGCGGGCCCAGTACGCCACGCTCGGCAGGGCGGTCAAGAGGCAGTCCCGCCTGCGGCCGGCTCCGCCGCCTCCTCCGCGTCGTCGGGCCGCGATTCGTCCACTCGAGGCCGCCATCAGGACAAAGAAAGCGGCCGCCGCCCAGGAAGAACCCGGGCCGCACGGTCCGCCGCGCCAAAAGCCTCCGCGGCCTCCGCCGCTACCCGCTTCCGGCGTGCCTCCTCGAAGGCGAAAGTGCGCCGCCAGCATCCAGCCAGAAGACCGCCAAGCCGCCGACGAAGAAGCCTAAATCACCCCAACCCAAGAAGGCTGCGACCAACCCAGATCCAATTCCGGCGGCGAAGAAGGGCCGGCTTCCTGCTGCGGAAAAAGTAATATCAAAAGTGTTTATTACGAATTAACGCTCAGTGAAGATAATTGTTGCGAGTGTTGTTGTGTTGTTTGTGTGTTTTGTTGTTGTGCGGCGGTGATGTGCTTGCAATAATAATAAGACTGCAGCGTAAATGCGATATTGTTTCACGTTAAGCGTTTCGCACAACTGTGACTGTCTATCACCGTCAGTCGCACGGCTACTCCAACACGACGACGACGACGACGTACGAACAACGAAACACATGAATTCTTACCACAAATTCCGGCTTCCCGCCGCGGGCGCCGTGGCCGCGGCGGTGCCGCGTGGTTAGGGGCAGCAGCGGCGGCTGTGACGCAACCGGATATCACGTCGAAATGGTGCCTATTACGCACGACAAAACGCCCTTTCCAGGGCTACCAAACGGTTCGAAAGATTAAATTACTAGTTCTACGATGAGACGTCTCTATCACTTATCAATATATATATATATATATAAAAAAAAAAGAAAAACTTCCCCAATTAAATCATGTAGCGTGCGAACCTTATTCATCCCAACCCGTTTACCACTTCATTCACTCATCACACTATCGCATCAATAAAAATACACATATTAGCATTGACAGTGCACCATTCATTCTAACAATAATATATACATATAATATAATTAAAAATAACCTTATGAATTTTACACTGCAAACACATTCAACTGAGTGGCGGCAAAATCCCAACCACAGTATATACCAAAATAAATTTGACGTAGCTTTTCATATTTCGAATATGAAGGATTAGATCTTAGCGAATTCCCTACACAGATAAACAAACACAAAAAAAAAAAAAACTATATATATATATAGATATCTTGATATACATTTATCTACTATATAGTATATATATAAATAATAAATATATATATATATATATAGATCTATATATTATATAATATGAATATATAACTATATATATATAGATATATATAAAATAGTTTTATAATATATATTTATTAGTTTAAATATTGATTTTGTTATTTACTTTGTTTTATAATACATAATATAGTGTTTTTGTTGTTTTTTAAGGCTGATACTTTAAATTTAGTATAACAGAAACGAACATAAACCGATCTCGGCTGTCCTCGGCTTGCCCCTCGACTGGATATGTGCGCGTTTCGTACCACGTCGCTGAGTTCGCATCCTCCCCACCTACTGTGCGCGCCGTGTGGCATTATAACAACCCACTTTTGGCAAAAATTCTAGGAAGTCTCATTTCGACTGCCGAACCGCTCGGACGTCTCGATGTCCGCCCGGGAAAGCAATCAAAATCCAGATCTTATCGTGCAAGTGCAAATTATACTCAGTGGCGCGGGATACGCAATTCCAAGAGAGCAGAGCAAGTAGGCGAAGAGGACCGGACGCAAGTCCGCAACGAGCCGCATCGACGTCGTGTCGTGAGCGGCAACCAACGTTGTGTTAGTGATTAGTGCTAGTGTAGTGCAGTTAGTGCAGGAGCCTCCAGGGACCCCCCTCGAGTGAGTACACATAGTTAGTAGGTTTATAATAGGTATACACCCCGGCTCCACAAAGCAGGGACGTTAGGACACAGTAGGCACACACCCCTCGCCTTGGCGAGGGGCCAAGCGCAGTAAATATGTCGGTCCGCATCGACGCGGACGAGCTTTTAAAGTACGTGGCAAAACACGTGCCAGAAGCATTAAATAGTTTATCGGACTATGTAGAGGGCGAACGTAGAGCCCAATCTCCCGCTACTAGCATAGGGAATGAAAATAATTGTCACGCCATCATCGACTCGGACGACGAGGAGATGAAATCCGTCCACTCGGACGACTTCAAGTCAGGAAACGGATCTGACACCGACGCGGCAAAATGTAGGGCCAGCGACTCCGAGGAGGAGAAAGATGACGGTTTCGAGACCGTCAAATCTAAAACGGCCAAACGCAAGGCCAAAAATCACTAAAGTCGCCAGGCAAACGCAAAATTTGCGTAATAACAAGTTCACCCGAAACCTCCCCGCGGAGGAAAAAGGGTAAGGCGCGCACACCTGCGCAGGTAGTCGAGCAGGTAGCCGAGGCCGGTCCGAAACCGGTTTCGCCGACACCTGCATCGGACGCTCCGACCGCCGGCCCGGCACCGCGGCCGGCCGGCGTGCGTAAAAATAATTACCGCCGCACATCGTAGTGCAGGACAAAAAAGAATGGGACAATGTCTCAAAGTGGATGCTTGCAAACCACGTGCAGTTCGAATCTGCACGGGCAACGATGCAAGGCATCCGCGTACAGGTGGTCACCGTCAAAGACCACAGGGCCCTTACGGCCCATCTTAGGGAACAAAAAGTAGGTTTCCACTCGTACACTCCTCGACGAGGAGAGACAATTGCGGGTTGTCATTAAGGGCATCCCAAAAGAAAACGAGATCGAGACAATCGAAAGGGACCTTAAGTCCCACAGCCTCCCAATTCGCGCGGTACACCGCATGTCCAACTCGCATACCAAAGTCGTATACGACATGATAATGGTAGTTTTAGACCGGACACCCGAGGGCAAAAAGATTTTAATCTAAGGTCGGTTTGCCAGCTCTCGGGAATTAGATTCGAGAAACCATGGGCTCGGGGCATACCCATGCAGTGTCACAACTGCCAATACTATGGCCACTCGACCAAAAACTGTCACGCTAAACCGCGATGTGTGAAGTGCTTGGAACAGCACGCCACATATGATTGTCCGCGCAAGGTCCGAGACCCAGAAGTCCCTCCCAGCTGCACCCTGTGCGGCGCTCAAGGGCACCCCGCAAACTACCGCGGATGCCCCCGAGCGCCACGCTTGGTCGGCGGGACGGGCGGAAGGACGCATAGGGCTTCGATGCCCTCCCGTCCAGAGCGCGACAATTTCCAGCCACGGCCTGTCGACGCATACAGGCCCGCCCCACTCCCAACGACGAACGCGTGGGACAAAAAAATTACCTTTAGCCCCTCAGGCAACTCAAGCCCCTCAGGCAACTCAAGCCCCTCAGGCGACACAGGCCCCTCAGGCCAACCAAGCCCCTCAGGCAACACAGGCCCCTCAGGCACCAAGAAGGCAAGATCCTAGGCTCGCGCCAGGACTGCCCCTACCATTCCGCCAAGGCTACCGGAGCCAAAAAATGAACTTCGCTCAACACAACGAAGACGGCTTCGAGAGCGACATAGGACTAACGTTCGACTTTTTCGCTATTTTCGACCAAGCGGAAATTCAGGCCTTCGCCGGTGGCCTAAGAAACACTGACGGCGCTTCGCAAGAGCGTTTCAAGCTTATTAGCCGACATAGGCGCCTCGCCGCGCAAGTAATGCGTTATCAAGCGTACGAACGATCAAAGCTATTCTAATGGCGGTCAGCAATAGCATCAATCCTCCCGACGTAAGACTCGCGCGAGTCAAGCCGCGTTCCCTTAGTTTAGGCTTTTTTAATGCAAACGGCCTTAGCAGTCCAAATGGGCTAGTCCGAGACTTTGTGACAAACAGACAACTGGACATCTTCCTAGTACAAGAAACATTCCTTAGAAATAGTAATAGGGATCCTAAATTGCAAATTACCGTACCATACGTAACGACAGGGACGGACCCAAAGGGGAAACCGTCATCTTTTATAAAAAGACGCTTCACGTCGTCCCACTAGACCCGCCGCCGACGCTCACCAATATCGAAGCATCGGTCTGTCAGGTATACATGACTGGACACTCACCCATTATCGTAGCCTCCTGTTACCTTTCTCCCAATAAGGGAATGCTAGAAGCAGACCTCAAGCTCTTTTAATATGGGGGACTCGGTCCTTCTGGCCGGGGACTTCAATAGCAAACATACCATGTGGAACTGTAATTCAACAAACAGTGCAGGAATCGCGCTCGCCGCGATCCTGAGTCTTACCACATCTAATTTTGAAATTCTCACCCCTTCAACTCCTACAAGATTTGGGCCGATAGGCCGCCCCGATATTCTCGATATAGCCATGCTACAGGGCGTCGCCCTTAGAGTGCGCTCTATCGAAGTTCTAGCGGAGCTAGACTCTGATCATAGACCGGTTATTGTGAAACTGGGGCCTGACTGCCCCACGACCACTTTAAAGTCCAAAACGACAGACTGGAGAAAATTCTCGGATCGCCTCGGCATCCCTGAATCGGATCCCTCACCCGACGTACCTGACAGATTCGACTCGGTGGTGGAAGCCGAAAGCGGCCCATTTGATAAGCTCACAAATCAGTTAGGTCTCACTCTCGACGAGTGCACTAGGGAAATAAACGTCAATCCTGACGGACGATTCAAGATCCCGCGAGATCTAAGAAAACTCATAAGGCGCAAAAATCTAGCCACTAGGGCACATGACGCATTCCCATCCCCAGACATCGTAGGGAACTGTGGAGACTCCAAAGACAGGTTCGAGCCCGGTTCGAGGAACTCACAGACGATAACTGGAGCACAAATAACATCCATTACGCCTTCCCAAAAACGCGTTCTGGCAACTCAGCAGATGTTTTAAGAACGACACGGTCGTCCAAATTGCCCCCTTTAGTACGCCTAGACGGAACACTAGCCTCAGACGATCTCGCGAAGGCCGAATGCTTAGCGGACACTTTAGAAAGCACAATGCTCTCCGTCAGAGCAACCGTGTGATCCACCCACGTCGCGATGGTGGACACACAAGTAGAGAAATGGGCGCCGATACCACCAGAGGGCGTACCGACGCGTCCGACGTCCGTGGACGAAGTCACGGACATTATAAAGGGTCTTAATTCGAAAAAAAGCCCCTGGATCCGATCGCATCCACGAACAAGATCCTGAAAATATTACCATTACATTTTTAACGCTGCTCGTAGCTATTTTAATACGCTCCTCCAGGAGTGCACGTTCCCTGACCAATGGAAAGAGGCGATTGTCATCGGCATTCACAAGTCGGGCAAGCCGCGAACTAATCCGGCCAGTTACCGTCCCATCAGCCTTCTCAGCACCTTAGGCAAAATTTACGAACGTATCATCCTTACACGACTTCAGACCTTTGTCGAGGAAAGGAATTTATCCCGCCCGACAATTTGGCTTTCGAGCCCACACTCAAGTGTCCACCAAGTCCACCGCCTCACGGAATTTCTCTTGGGTAGAGCCAAAATAATGCCATCAGCGGCAATATTTCTAGACATCGCGAAAGCGTTTGATAAAGTCTGGCACAACGGCTTGATCTTCAAGCTGAGACACGCAAATGTACCAGACAGACTCGTGCCACCATACGAGACTACTTATCTGGACGCACACTTTCGCTACAAGGGTCGAAGGCACCCTCTCTTCAAAACGGCCAATTAGAGCCGGAGTCCCTCAAGGGTCCATTCTTTCCCCACTTCTGTACAACCTGTACACCCATGACATCCCAAAGCCCGGGCACAAACCTAGCCCTCTTCGCGGACGACACCGCAATATTCACTTCCGGCCGCATCTCGGTCACCATTGCTGACCGCCTACAGGTAGCTTTGGACCGACTGGGAAAGTGGCTCACAAAGTGGCGCATTGAAGTCAATCCTGACAAAAGCACTTCGGTGTATTTCCCCGTCAAGAAGACGGATTATATGCCCACGTTCGCCTCTTAGGCAAAATCATTCCGAGTCAAACACGGCTAAATACCTAGGGGTAGTCCTAGATAGCCCAATTGTCATTCAAAGCCCACATATCGTACGTTCGTAAAAAAGCGAATTACGTGACAAGCCGTCTCTATCCATTGATATGCGCTAAGAGCAAGATGTCGCTCAAGAATAAGATTCGCCTGTATAACGACGTGTATCAGGCCAATCTTCACGTACGCCAGTATTGTGTTCGGACACACAAATCTAGATAGGCTGCAGATACTGCAGAATAAATTCTTGCGCAAGGCCACGGGCGCGCCGTGGTTTATTGCGCAACATAGACATACATAGGGATGCTAAATTAGACTCGGTCAAGGAGTTATGTAGGAAACTCTCGAGTAGTTATTTCGCGAAAGCAGCAAATCATCCGAACCCGTGGTGGTAAACGCCTGCGTAGACAGTACAACAAGCCGCCCGGGATGGGCCCCCCGGGAAGGGCCCCCCGATTTATAACCGCGATGTGACCCCATCATAAAGGAACGACGCAAAGTATGTAGGTAGGGCTATACACTTTCCCGGACGCACACGGTACTACACCGTCCCCCCGGGTGGAGACGAGGTCCTTACTTTTCAGGACCCGACCCCGGCCCCGGCGCAGGCGGAGTCCAAAATAAAGCCAAAAAAGGGGGGTCAAGTGCCCCCCAGTAGGGATAAACTCCTCCACTACAAACAGTGTACGCAAGCATGGTCCGAGTTGCAGGAGGCGCCCTTGCGACATGTGCTCTTATTTGTTGGTGCCACCCCTGGTAGCCCAAACCAAGGTCGGAGCTCTTTTAGCTCGGCCTCCCCACGCCAAGGGGACGCTGTAGAGGCCGAGGGCCAACAGCAACTGTCCATCAAACGAAACGAAGGAAAAAATTTTATAAAACTCACGTAGAACCCCCGCGCGCACACACGCTCGCGGACGTTATTTCTTTTTTTTTATTTTTATCAACTCTCCAAATAACATGTGGGTCGCGGTAAGGGTGGCAAAGTAAGGGAAGGCAAAATCTCGCTCCAACCCGGGGGACTTCAGTTTTCCCCCACTTCACAGACTGCTGAGGAAGGGCAACTACCAGAACGCGTGGGTGCCCGGGGGACCCGGGGACCCGGGCCTGATGGAATATCTGGCCGCCGAAGTGCTCGAGTTGGGGAAACGCGGCCCGCGACAACAAGAAGACAGAACATCCCCGGCATCTCCAGTTGGGGATCAGAAAACCCACGAGGAGTTGAAAAGTTTCTCTCTGGCGTTACGATCGCGCAGGGGGTGTCCCGCCTAACCTTCAGGCCGTGCTCTTGCCCAAGAAGACCGAGAAAGAAAGCCTAATTCTCACACCTTTCGTGATGTGCTGCGTGACTCACGTGTGGTGTGTGTGTTAAAGTGTGTTTTTCTGGTGCGTGCGGTGCCTGTCGCGTCGTAGATTGCGGGGCGCCACACAGATACAACTATCCACCACCACCACCCAGCATTGTGCGCCGAAAAAAATTAAAAGGCCTTTTCGGCCCCAATATACATCCCCTAAAAGCTTTTAAATTGCTAAAAGTTTAAATGTGCGAGAGTCTCACCTCACGTCATGTGTCACATATTAAAAATTTACTAAACAATTTTTACATGAAGACAATAATAATATTATATATATAAACAAGATACCATAAAAAATTTTTTATAATATACACTATAATTTTTAGTACACAGGAAACCCTAACAATTTTATATATATTAACACAAAAAAAAAAATAAAAAATAAAATTTAAAAAAAGAATTGGCAGTAATAATATTAAAAATTTTCTATTTTTTTACACATTTTTCAGTTAGTTTGAGAATAAATTAACTACTATTATTATTATAATGTTTTATACAAAAAAAAAAAAAAGAAATTCAAATAAGATTGGCAGATAATAACAATTATTTTTTTATTTACAAAACATTTGTTCAGTTAGTATTGAGAACAAAATAACGTCAAATGTGTAAATAAAACAAATATTATTTTTATTACGCAAAAAAAAAAAAAATATATAATATTTTAAAAATTTTAAATTTTTTATTTATATATATATAATATAAATAATTATTTATATAATTTTAAAATGGGTGTTTGTTTTTATAATTAATATACCTATCATCTTGCTGAGGGTGAGGGCAGCGTGGGGGGGGGGGTGGGTGAGAAAGCGGGGGGGTCGTCCCCGTTCTTGGTCGCGCGTCGGAGTTTTTATTTGGTCGATTTGTGTCGGTGCTAGTGAGCGTCGCAGCGTTTTTGCGTTCACCCAAAAATGAGTCATCTCGAGTTTGACCCCGTATTTTTTTTGTTACAGTGGTAAGCCGCCAGTGCTGTTCCTATTACACACGATCAAATCAATAATATAAATCGCAATGCCGCCCCCAAAATAGCGGAAAGGCCCCAAGAACGGGCAAAACCCAAAAGAACATTCCAAATCGGACAAGAAGAAGAAGAAGCCAAGAGGAAGGAGAGCTACGCCATCACATCTACAAAGTGCTCAAAAAGTCCACCCGGACACGGGTTTTCCCGTAAGGCGAGTCCATCATGAACTCTTTCGGAACGAATCTTCGAGCGCATCGCCCCAGAAAGGTCTGCTGCCCATCAACAAGGTCCACTATCACGTCCAGGGAGGGGCAACCTCCGTGAGGCTCCTGTGCCCGGCGAGTTGGCCAAGACCGGTAGCGAAGGCCCCAAAGCCGTCACCAAGTACACGAGTAAGTGAAGTGTGTGTTCCTTTGTGACAAATGCGAATGGCAAGTGCGGCACACAGTGTTTCGGCGGGGGTTGGGGTGGTGGTGGTGGTGTACGCGGTGTGTCGCACCCTCGTACTTCTCCGCCCCCTCTACCTGCGCGGGGCACCGTCGCTGTGCGGTTGCCGAAAAACTAAGACAAAAGGCCCTTTTCAGGGCCCCAAAATGATTCATGTGAAAAATTCGTTTCTCGCAAAAAGTTTAGAAAAGTTTTGTGTATATATACATATAAGTGGCAATAACAACAACAATAATAATACTAAGCATGTTTTCATAAATAAAGAATAAAAGTGAATCATTCCAAAAAGATTATTAAACTTTGTATTAGTTTTAATTAAAAACTATAAATATATGTTTTTTATGTTCATAATGCCCCTTGCATTACTATTATTTTATTACACGTGATTTGAAAAACAAGTAATAAAAAAAAAAAATAAAATATAAAACCCAAAACTAACAGAGAAATTATTCAAACTATTTCATCCCCCTGTATTACTAAATGGTATCATCTATTTGTTTGGTGATACTAAGTTATAAACGGCTCCCCCG